>JAJOZX010000666.1:1025000-1172531 GCA_023014485.1 Bathynomus jamesi
AATTTTGCATCATCAGTCATTATTAGGGATGGACCAAAATATCAGTATCAGTGATATCAGTAGATTTTTATCCATATCGGTATCAGCTGATATTTCAAAAGTACAATTTTTCCAAAATTATGAATACAGGTGACCCTCTGTATACACAGTTTCGGTATTGCTCCCCACCCCCCATATACACAGGAGGGGATCTCGTCCATACACGGTTTCCTGAGTCAACACAGCTGTGTGTGGTGGCAGCCTGTCACTCTACCCCTCCCCTCCCCTCCCTAACTGTGGCGAGGATTCTATTACCAATTTTGCAAATTTACAAATTATACATCACAAAGGATGTTATCCAATATTTTAATTAATCGTTACGTTAAATATATGCATCTCTAATGATTTTAACTCCTTTACAATGTATTTTTATACTTTATTAGCACTACAATTAAAAAAATAAATCAAATAAATAACACTTTCACCAGTAAACATCATCCTCAACAACTCTACCCAATCTGCCTACCTTTATTTGTAAGTTAAACCATTTTTTTCTTGTTACTGCAATAATATATGCAGTTAATATATAAATATACATATATGTATAGTACGTATTTTAGTGATGTAAGAGGAAATATAGTTGGTCATAGGGAGGGGGGTCAGTTGGTCTAGGGATTGATTGTATTTTTTCCCATAAGGTATTAGTCCCCGTATGCATGGTTTCCATTTACACAGGCATTTTCAGGAACCTAACCCCTGTGTATACTGAGGGTCACCTGTAAAAAATATTTAGAGGATGAAACTTCCAATATTTTATTGTTTTATCACTTCACATAACTCGTTACCATATTTTTTCACAAGGATTAACTTCTCATGTAAAAATAGCAGCTGCTCTGTATGTTCAGGAGAGAGCCAATTTCTAGCAGCACTGGCAATGTTTACAAGTGTAAATCCTTTGAGAAATAGGTATAAAGCCTAGAAAACCAAAAAACTATATTGTAGTCATAGCTCACAATATTAACCCAGCCTAACATAGGCCCACAGTCCAATTGTATAACAAACAAAACTGACATCTAATGCAGTATTGCCAGCTTTAATGAAAAGTATTGCTGCTTTGTTGCCAAATTATATGTGCGTGCAATCAAAATTTGAACCCAGTGACCTATCTCAGGTTCTGAACATGATAGAAAGACAATTTAAAAACTGTTCATGATCTATTTTTCACCTCTGAAGCAGATTAAAACATTTGCAGAGGGCTGCAGGTTCAATAATGCATAAAAAAATCCATATTTATATTTTTGGCCAAAAATTGCAATTTTCAACCTTTTGTTATAATTTTTGTAGACAATTTGTGGTAAATATGTACAATTTTCAACTGAAAATATTACAAACCACCTTAAGATTAATCTAAAGCATCACTCATTAAACAAAGTAATAAAAAATAATCTAAACAGCTTCAGAATTTATATTTTTGTATTGAACACTTATCAGTTTTCTTGATTTTATCTTGTTGAATAATGCCATCATGATGTTCAAATCCTACCACAGTTGAGGAAGCCTCCATTACAGTACAAGTTTAATATGCCTCTCTACAGCCTGATTATGACAAGGCTGGTTGAGTTTCAGTGCTTCCTTTCTTATATTTACAAGTTCTTCATTGGTTAGAGATGCTATGATAAGGGGCTTATGAATGTCAGGTGAATTTAAGTTTATCAATTTGAGATACCCTCAATCTTCATTGTCAATTTTAGGCACCATGAATCTCCAGACACCATCTCTCAACACTCAAGTCAGGCTGTAACTCTGGGACTTCAATATCCCCATCTGAATCAATTATGTCACCACCTTCAAAGTCATTGTCTATCACCGTTTCAACCAATTCATTCCCTCTGACCAAAAGTACCTTATTAACTGCGATGTTGCGGTGAAGGTGAGCATAGTATGCATTTTGGTAGAGGGTTTTTAGGGCTATCTCCCTGGCTTACTTATGAGGAAATTTCAGGATCCTTTGGAGCATATCATAAAAGTTCTTAGCACCATCTATGCATCAGTACTCCTTCCTGATCTGGAACCAACTTGGAAAATAGACCAAGATACAAAACTGAAAGCATGACCAGGACTTTGAAAGGCTTCCTTTGAGATGTATAAAATATGAGGATTCTACATGCCAGAGTCAACCACCTTGAATGACTGATCGATCCAACTTCAAGGAGCTCAAGATCAGGATCAACACAACAAGCATAACAGCTATACAGATTCTGTAAGCATAATACTGATCAATGCTGAGGTCCTCCAGTACTTCATTAGGAATAACTGGAAATTTTGAATTCCTAATTGGCTTGAATATTAATCACTAATGGGTCATTCTCTGTCAGATCAACCAAAAAAAATTGAAATTAACACCCTCATCTCTCATATTTTGCTGAAATTTGGTTTATAGGGAGTTTGTGAGCCCTGAATCCATTTCTGAAATTATAAGGTCAATCCGACCAACGGTTCAAGAGATATGACCTCGGGCAATTTGAGGTCACTCGCGAGGTTACTAACATTTGGTGAGCCATAACTTGGGTAATAATTGTCATAATTATATAAAAGTATATATATTTAGAATCAGAAAATGACAAGGAATCCAAATATGCAAGTTTTAGAACTCTAGGTTGAAAAATAAAAAAGTTACACTGTAACCAAAATTTGAGGTCACGAATTTGACCTCTGGGGTATCAAATGAGAATTTTTTTTTTTAAATGTAAAAAATGAAGGCATAGGCATTGGCTATTAGAATCAGCAAAAAAAGTTTGTTTATATTAGTATTTTTCATGTAACTAACATATAAGTGAACACCATATTCATAAGTTGTGCGTCAATTCTACCTTATTTTTCACACTTAAGCTCATAATTTGACCTATAGAAATTAAAATTACATTTTTTATAGATATAAAAAACAAAGTCAGAGTTCTTGACTAATAGAAACAATCATAAAAAGTTTGTTTATGTTGGTACTTTTCATGTAACTAACTTATAAGTGAACACCATATTTATAAATTGCTTGTCATTTCAAGGAATTTTTATATCTTAGCTATCAATTTGACCTCAAGCTCCAAGAATTTAATAAAAATTGTATTTCACTGCTAATCTACACTGGCAATAATAGTTATAATAGTGAAAGGGGAAGACTAAGCTCACATGTAGCCTAAACAAACCTGTTGAAACATGTTGCTACTTGTCTAAGTGCAGAATCAACACAGATAGTTGCAAAATTCCTTGTCTACAGGTTAGTACAGTTCCAGCCAGCACTGTGGGTGGCTGGTGGGTATGGTGTTTTAATGAGCCTCAGAGACTATCAAGGCCTAAAATATTAAGTGTGTATAGCTATATATTTTCTAAAAAATATATTACCTAATTGTAAATCCTATATCTTTACAGATCAAAATACAATGGTTCGGCACTTGAAATACTGCCAGGACCCTATTCAAAAAACAAGAAACGCATAACAATCAATCTTAGAAAAGTGACTGATGTACTTGTTGAAAAATGTGCTGGAAGAGTGAAAAAAGACTCATTGTTGTGTGTGAACTGCTGGACACTGATAATGAAAAACCCCACTATACTTAGTACCACTGAAAACAACGAGTCTGAGCAGGATTCAAATGAATCATCTACTATCAGTGGCTTGAGTAACATCTCTTCAATTCAAGATCTGGACAATGACAGTGATTGCTTGATAAAGGAAAATCCTTCAACTTCAGTTGAACCAGTTCTAGCATTTCTGGACCAAACACCAGTTAAAAAAAGTAAGTAATAAATTAATATAATAACTTATACTTTACTACAAGGTCTGTTTGATCTACTATATAGCCAATTATATAGCATTTAAGGTACTATAATTAATATTTAATTACTAATATTCAGGTGTGTGAAACCTTTTTTTCTGTTCTTTTCAGAAGGGCTGTCATTAAGCCAGAAAAAGCGCAAGGCTCGTGGTAAGCTATCATCTGCTCAGAAACACCTGAAGGAGAGGCTAGAACTCAGTTATGGTGTTCAAATTACCGAGGAGGTAAGTGATACTTCAAAACCTGAAACTAAATCTGAAAAACATCGACAAATTAATGAATGAATTGAAACAGTCATTCCTGGAGAGCAAATGTCACCATCACAAACTACAAATATTGACACACTCACCATACACAATTGAAAAAACAGCTAGTTTCTTTCAAACTATAACATACATGGTGAAAAGAAGCCGTTCACTTAAATCAGAACATGGAATCCTTCCGAAGATTCCACTAATGAGCAAAGGAAAAGTGATATCTGAAGAACACAAAGATATAGTTAGAAGATTCTATGAGTCAGAAGAGGTTAGTTGTATGTGTCCTGGCCAAAAGGATTGCGTGAAAGTTATCAGTGCTGAAGGTGCAATGAAGGTGCAAAAACATTGGTCCTCGGGAATTTAAGAGAGATGTTTGAACTATATAAAAATGATGAAAAGAATCCCAAAATAGGATTTTCCACATTTGCAAAATTATGGCCATCATATTGTGTGCTTGCCGGTAGTGGTGGGACTCATTCTGTCTGTGTCTGCACATACCATCAAAATCCAAAATTGCAGCTGGCTGCATTGGGAGAAAGAGGTCTTTCATACAAGGATCTTATGGATTACAGTGTCTGCAGTACAGAAAGAGAGACTTGCATGATGCAACTTTGCAATGATTGCCCAAGAGAAGAGGGTGTCCTGGATTTTCTTGAGTTACTTGAGTGTGAAATCAGCTCCAAATGAAATATCTTACAAGCAATGGGTGACTGTTGACCGTTGTACAATGGTTGATAAAGGTGGAGCCACTTCATGAATACTTATCATCCCTAAGCATGAAAATATCCCGCATGGTTCATCATCATTTGTTGCTCAGCAACAATCACAGTACTTCAAGCAGTTGAAAGAAACACTACCACCTCAGAGCGAGGTAGTTATAGTAGGTGATTTCTCTGAGAATTATTCTTTCATTGTCCAGGATGCTGCCCAAGGGTTTCACTGGGACAATTCACAGTGTACAGTTCACCCTTTTGTCATCTATTATAGATCATCTGCAGACCAGGAACTTAGCCATTTTAGTGTCTGTTTCTTATCTGCATCACTAAAACACAACACTATAATGGTTTACTCATTCATATTGAAGCTTATGACATGTGTTAAATTCAGATGCCCACAATTGAAGAAGGTGCACTATTTCTCAGATGGATGTGCTGGCCAATATAAGAACAGATACAACTTCACAAATCTCTGTTACCATGAAGAGGATTTTGTCTGTCTTGTGAATGGCACTTCTTTGCTACATCCCATGGCAAAAATGCATGTGATGGGATTGGAGGAACAGTGAAAAGAGCTACTGCTCGTGCCAGTTTGCAGAGAACTACAGAGAGGCAAATTCTTACACCAGAACACATGTTTCAGTTTTGTGAAGAAAACTTGAGCAAGAAGATAAATTTTTTCTTTGTAACTACAGCTGATTTGAAAGATGCAGAAGAACGGTTGGAACATCAATTCAAGGATAGTAGGGCTATTCCTGGAACTCAGAAATATCATAGATTTGTTCCCCTAAACAAGGAAGAACTGATGGTGTATCCCATTTCAAGTGGCATTGGAGAAAAGAAAAGAATAAGGAAAAGTCATTTTACTAATGAACCTGCAATGCTTGGTAACCTAAAATGTGTCAAACCAGGAGAGTATGTTGGCTGCATTTATGACATGCAAGTTTGGTATGGAATTGTGGAGGAATATTGTGAGAGTTGATGATTTCACTGTGAACGTTCTACATCCCTCTGGGTCATCAGGATCAAGTGCATATTATTATCCATCAAACAAGGATTCATGTGCAGTGCCAGGACATCATATATTAACTGTAATGAGTTGTCCTACCCTAAGAGGAGGCAGCAGAATTCAATACATTTTTCCACAAAAAGAAATTGATGAGAGCATCGAGCATGCAAAAATTGTATTAGGCTAGCACATGAATCCTCTAAGTAGGTCTTCCCCTTTCACTATTATAACTATTATTGCCAGTGTAGATTAGCAGTGAAATACAATTTTACATTTTTTGCCTTTGTTTTTATTCTATAAAAAAATGTAATTTTAATTTCTATAGTCAAATTATGAGCTTAAGTGTGAAAAAATAGGTAGAATTGACGCACAACTTATGAATATGGTGTTCACTTATATGTTAGTTACATGAAAAATACTAAAACAAACTTTTTTTTGCTGATTCTAATAGCCAATGCCTATGCCTTCATTTTTTACATTTAAAAAAAAAATTCTCATTTGATACCCCAGAGGTCAAATCGTGACCTCAAATTTTGGTTACAGTGTAACTTTTTTATTTTTCAACCTAGAGTTCTAAAACTTGCATATTTGGATTCCTTGTCGTTTTCTGATTCTAAATATATATACTTTTTATAATTGTGACCATTATTACCCAAGTTATGGGTCGCCAAATGTTAGTGACCTCGCAAGTGACCTCAAATTTCCCGAGGTCATATCTCTTGAACCGTTGGTCGGATTGACCTTATAATTTCAGAAATGGATTCAGGGCCCACAAACTCCCTATAAACCAAATTTCAGCAAAATCTGAGAGATGAGGGTGTTAGGCACTGGTTGATCTGACAGAGAATGACCCTAATACTAATATTAAAAATTCATTGCATGTCATTTATAAAGGAATAAATTTACTATCAAATGAGAATTAAATTTTTTTTTATTTTTATCATCTCAACTCACCCCACCTGATGCTACTTCAGTAACCTTACAAAGTATGGTACCTACTACAAGGTAAAAACAAATTTAGAAACTATTAATAATATATACTAACCTTTCCTGCAACTTCAAGGCGAGGACTTCTCTTCATAAAGCAATAGGATACTATCCAAATGTAATGTAATTTGTAGGTTTAAGGTCACACCATAATATATTTCAGTCAGAAATCTAGCCATTTGACAGACCTAGCCACAGTCAATCTTATGCCCAACTTGTGCATATACTAAGTTAGGAGGTTGTTCCAAGGTTGATTAGTAATTCCTGTCATCAACTTCTGGCCAGTCAGGGGTCATGGACATTGCCAAAAAATATGGATGATCTCCTTTTATAGCACCCCCAATTTTTTCTTGAATTCAGTTGTACACCCTTGACAATTGGTTAGGTTAAGTCATGATATTTTCATAAAAACTAACAAAAATATCATGACTAACTTAACCAATTGTCAAGGGCATACAGTTGACCTAACTGGGCATTCAATCAACACAGTAAACAATGGGTATGTTATAAAGGAAAAGATCCAAAAATACTTTTATTTATCATTTAGAGGTAGAGTGGTGTAAAAGGGATAAGAGAAAAGGTAGAATTAAATAAAAATAGTAGTGTAGTAATGTCTAATTAAGAATTAAAATGTTTATAAGAATTTAATAATGTTTGTTTAATAAAAACAATAATATTTAATAAAAATGTAATTACATTAAATAATTGTTTGGCTATACTAGTTGGCAATGCCTGAACATGGTCTAGAGGCTGGGCAGAAATGCCCTTCAGTCATCGGGCAGCCTTGGGCTTAAGGTGGTGGTTTTTGGTGCTAAGATGATGATGTGAATTTAGAATATTATTTCGTGCCCATCTCTGACTTAAAATGTTAACTCACATTACCCCATTATCTAAAAGCATTTTGGTATAAATAAAAAGTCAGTAAAGTGTAGTGTATAATTAATCCCCCCCGTCTCCTTTGTATTGTTTGAATTATAATGGTGCCTCAAACTTGGTCACATCTACTCATTATTTATAAAGTACAGCAAAATGAGTGTAGAGAGAATGATGAAAGATAGAGAGAAATGGAATAGAAAGTAAAGAAAATAATGAATTATAATGAAGGAATGGGCCTGTAAATAAAATTAACCACCACTACATTTTGGTGGCAAGCAGTGGCCCTAATTACATTTACTTACGGGCTTTCCCACTGCCTTATATTTTGGTCAAAATTGTTACTACCAATATTATAGCATTAATACATATTCTGTTTTGATTATTTAAATAGTAAGATACGGTACATTGTTTACTCCATTTGCAAGCAAATTTTGATTTCCATTCCACAACAAATCATTAACTTTTTCAAGATGGCACCATCATTTTCAAAATTTTTCTCATAGTGAGCATTTTCGTAATTTTTGTGGTCAAAAAAAAAAATTTTTTTTTCCTCTTCTCATTGTAGTCTAGTCGATTTCCAAACTGTTAAACTCAAATTTTTAGTCCCAATTCATGTTGAGTCAAATTTAATTGTCATTTTTCTTTGCATTGATTCCTATCTCAGTCTGTTTCCTTTAGATTTCGTTTCATAAAAAAAAAAAAAAAAAAATTTGGTATTGGTTGTCTGATGTCTCATTTCTTTCCTTCCACTTTTATTACCTATCTAAAGCCTACCTATTGTGTGTTTACATTTCAGAATTAGTAATAATTGTGATAATAATAAAGATTAGTAAATAAGTTTTACACTTACTTATATGGTAAGGTTTAAAATGTTTCAGCATATACGATAGGTACCACATTTCTAGGTGTATATAATCAAATTGTAAAAGAATGAACATGTAACAAAATTAATTTTCCAGAATTTAGTAGAAGTTTTTAAGATTATTCTTTGACTGGATGTGTCACCTGTATATCCTTTAGACACATCAACATCAAATGCGTATATTTTCAAGGATCACTTTGTAGTTTTCTAGTTCACTATAATTTTAAGTTAAGTAAGGTTTAAAGTTGAAAAATAATTGTCAAAGACACTAATTTATACTGGGTCAAATTTGGACTATTTAAGTTCATTATGCTTGCCATATATAAGTGGTGTGAGACTTCAAAGTAAGCAAAATTTGTTATAAAAAGATAAAAATTTGTTTAATTGAAATAGAGAAATTATTTTTATAAGTTCTTTTGATAAATTAATGTGTTTTTTATTTTTTAATATATTCCTTAATTTTTATATTTTTATAGGTGGGCTAATTATTATCTATTTTTTTTCCTTCTTTCATTTTCAAGATAATTCTGAGTGATGTTTTGTATACTTAGTCTATTTAAATTTATTTTTATTCTGAAATTAGATTTTATTGTGATGAGTGTTTTTGTTTCACATTGTATATATATGATGATTTTTTTTTTACATTCGTGCATTTGCATAGAGAATATTACAAAATTATGTCAGGATGTAATGCAGTTTCGTTCAGTTAGGAATATTTTCATAGAGGCTCGCTTACAAACAAAGCAAACATTCTTCATTATGCAATGATTTGTTTTAATTTTTGTTTACATATTAGGTTGCATTGTATTTTTTGGGTTCATAATACAGAAATCCCCTGCATTAACAACACATTAACAGAAACTTCACTTGGATGGACTAAATCACTGTCTGGTCATTAGCATTCAGTTTAATGTAATACAGGTCATTAAAGTGAAGATTTCCGCTAAAAAAGTTTATAGGCATCACCAAACTTCACTTTAGCAGACTCTGAGTCATTAAAGTGAAGGTGACACCACCAGAATATTATTGGAACTAGCGCTCAGATGAGGTTGCAGTCAGTTGTTTCCTGTTGTATTGCGTGGGCAGTGGTGGCATATGCATGTGTTTATAAGTAGGTAAGTCTATGTATGCATTTTCATGTGTTGAATGTGGAGATTCAAGGGCTATACATACATGTATAACTGTACTGAAGTATTTTGGTTACAGAAAACCCCACTTTAATGTCCCATAGTTCAGTAAAGTAGAGGTCATCCATACTTCACTTTAATGTTCCCCAGTACGTTTAAAGTAAGGGTTTTCCATACTTCACTTTAATGGAAATTTCATTTTAACAACCACATGCTCCCTCCCAAAGTGTACGTTAATGTGAGGGTCTACTGTAACTGTTCTTATTTAGAATAACGATGAAAATTTGTATTAGTTTCACTTGGAAATGATAAATTACGGGAATTCTTGTGATTTACAAACCATACTGGGTTGTGTGTTGGAGATAGTAGTCTCTCAGATGTAATTTATGAATTATGAGTTTTCCTATGAAATTTAGCATTTCAAGTTGAAATTAATGTATTAAAATAACTTTTCAGTATTAATATTTAAATTTTTTATATTTAATGATCATTTTGGAAAATTGTTATTTTTTAAACTTCAGATGGGTTTACTTGTGCAGTTAAAACTCTAGCTAGAGTGTTCACAGCAGATGGAGCCTTTTAGATTGCCAATAGCGCTGTGGTAATCTGTGTGGGCCCCCCCAAAGTGTAAGAGGGTTCAGTGATTTTCGAGAATTGATGAAGTTTCTGGGTTTCATTTTTGTCTTTTGTATTTAAATGTATCAATGTAATTTCTGAAGGTAGTTTGAATAATAATACAGGGTGTACCATTAAGTCCAGCATCATAAGAGAAATTCATATTTTTCTATAAACCATAATTCATATTTTTCTCTTTCTACAGGCCATAATGTCTGAGCAAGGAAGAACGAATCCAGATAATTCTACTCATAGGAAATCGGAGTCAGAGAGAGGCCGCAGCTGAATTTAACAGACTGCATCCAGACCACGAGCCAATAACACAGAGTTGTGTTAGCAGACTTGTTGCAAAGTTTAAGGAAACAGGATCCATAGAAGATAAACCACGCAGTGGACCTTCAAGGAGGTCCACTGATGAATGATACAGCAACTGCTATCCTGGCTCATTTTAACAGAAGTCCCAGTAAGTCTCTTCGGCGAATCGTCTGCCGAAACAGGAGTGTCAAAAAGTAACATCCATCACATTCTTCAGGTTCACAAATGGCATCCATATAAACTTCAGATCCTACAGAAATTAAGCGATGATGATCCTGACTGGCGGATGGAATTTTGTGAATGGGCTACGGAAAAATATGCTCGGGATACCAATTTCCCATCCACTATTCTGTTCAGTGACGAGGCTGTTTTTTATGTAAATGGTGAGGTAAATTGACAGAACACCCGCTACTGGTCTCAAAACAACCCTCAATAGTATACCTCTTCAAAGGAACAAGGTGCATCTCGGGTGATGGTATGGTGTGGCATTTGGAAGGATCGCATCATAGGCCCCCTCTTTTTCAATGAACATGTCACTGGAGGCACCTACCTACATATGCTCAAGGAAGAAGCATTTCCCAGTGTCTTGAACGAAGAAGGAAATTTCCTAACATGGTTCCAGCAAGACGGCGCTCCTGCACATTACAGCACCCAAGTAAGGGAATACCTGTACCAACAATTCCCTGGTCATTGGATAGGACTTTGAGGGCCTGTGGAATGGCCAGCTAGAAGCCTGGATCTCTCACCACTAGATTTATATCTTTGGAGCCACTTGAAAGTACTGGTATACGCAAAGAAAATTAGGAGTGTTGGACATTTGCAGCAGCACATTATTGGGGTATGTAACACCATTACTCCTGACATCATTCACCATGTGCTTGTTGACTGGGTATCACATCTAAATTTGTGTATTGGAAACAATGGTTGACATATTGAGCACATTCTGTAAATAAAAGCTTTTGTTTTCTTTTTTTATTATTTTTCCTATGATGCCGGACTTATGGGATACCCTGTATTTGTTAAATTATAATAATGGTTACTATGTATGGGCACTTTTATATTTATACAGTACTGTACAGTTTTTTGTTACATTTCATGAATTTTTATTATCTTCTCCGATGTAACTGCCGTAAGTGATCTTATTGGTAGCTAGGCGTGATTAAATTTTTGCAAAATTTTTGAAAGATTTGTCATTTTTTTTCCGCAAATTTGGCCAGAGAAAGTTTGGTTATTGTTTTGAAGTGAAGTGTTCAGAAAATTTGGTAAATTAAATATGAAAAAGTGATAATCAGTACCTAGCAGTATAAACTTCGATATTTTTTGTCAAAATTTCAAGTCGCTTGATTTGGAAGCAACTAAGTTGGAGCCAAATTCCATCCATTGAGTTTAGTTGACCCAATAGGTGATCGATCACCGATGAGAAAGAGAAGAGAAACCAAATGCACAGGGACGTGGTACAGGACAGTTTCAGAAGAGGAGAGAGGAGAGAAACTGAATGTGCAGGGGACTTGGCACATGACAGTTTTGGTCAAAGATGGTCTACTGGTATTTTTTGGGCAGTAGCTGGTCACGCTGCTTAATGCTTTGCTACATGTGTGTTTTAGCACTCAGTAGGCAAACCATGCGAGTTTGAAAGTGTGTCTAAGGCTTTACTGTCTATACAGACATACAGTAGGTTCATTGTGAAACCACCTACAGCGAAGTGATCATTTGATTATTGCCAGCAAGAGTGTCCCTCAGCTGGACATAAGAAGACCAGCATTCACTGACAAAAGTCAAGATGAGAGTTTCTTTGTCAACTTCTAGAATTGCAAATTCCAGTGCGTGGTTCCACTTTCAGTATATCTCCCCCTGTCCTGATCATCTTAGAATTGGCCATCTCTCTCTCTTTTTTTTTTTTTTTGGAGAGAGAGCAGGACCAACATGAAGCGTGCTGACCTTCTAGCGAAGTGAGCAGGAGAGCTGCAACTGAAAATTTAAGAAGTCCATTGTCAGTGTGCAGATTGTGATCTAAACATCATCCAGCTATTAATGTACTGATTATTATGTAATGAAATTATAAATAAGTGAAAGGGTGCAATTATTGCCCATATATATTTGTTTTGTATTTCATGAAATAGTATGTGCTCTCTGGTCAATACCTATTTTATGTAAACATTTTCTTGTTTTTTGTATGTTGCCCTGATAGCAGTGGTGGCTCATGGTGAGGGAGTAAGGAGGCCCAAAATTGTCTATAATATATGCTATATAAATAAAATAGATTACAAAGTGTTAGATGCACTACTTTCTGCATGTTACAATCATACAGAATTAATATGAAATAAAGTCCTCTTTCCACTGCCTGATAGTAACTATAAATAATTGTTTCAAATGTAAAGCGATTTTTTTTTTTATGAGCAAATCGCTGGAATAGATTGTGAACTTGAAATTGTTATAACCCATTAAGAAAATTATCCATTATTTGTCATATTACAGATGTTACAGGTTGCAAATTTAATTAGTACTGTAGTGTAAAATAGTGTTTTATGCAAATGTTATGAAAATTATAAAGTTTGTTTTCAATTTTTATAAAATGATACAAAATATCTGATGTGTGGAATTTGTCATTCTAATGATTTCTTCTCTATTCAACTTTGAACTTGTTAAAGAAAAAAAAATGCAAAATAAATAACTGTTGAATGAATAAATAAATTTGTTAAACGATATTAATAAGTTTTCCTAGTGTAAAACTTATTTTCAAGGGGGTGATGCGAGTGTAGTAATATCTAATTAAGAATTTAATAATGTTTAATAAAAATAATAATAATTAATAAAAATATAATTACATTAATTAATTGTTGGGCTATACTAGTTGGCAATGCCTGAACATGGTCTAGAGGCTGGGCAGAAATGCCCTTTAGTCATCAGATGGCCTTGGGCTTAAGGTGGTGGTTTTTTGTGTTAAGATGATGTGAAATAATCTAAATTCACAACTCTCTCTGACTTACAATGTTAGCTCACATTACCCCATTATCTAAAAGCATTTTGGCATAAATAAAAAGTCAGTAAAGTGTAATTAGTGTATAATTAATCCCCCAGTCTCCTTTGTAATGTTCAAATTATAATGGCACCTCAAACTTGGTCACATCTACCCATTATTTATAAAGTACAGTGAAATGAGTGTAAGGAGAACAATGAAAGATAGAGAAATAGAATAGAAAGTAAAGAAAATAATGAATTATAATGAAGGAATGGGCCCTTAAATAAATTAACCATGACAGTGCAGGCAAAGCCTATTTTGACTGAAAATCAATTCTGGAATTTTCCTTTGACTTCGACTGAATACAAGTTATATTTTAAAAACTTTATTCTCATATATGATTTTTGTCTTGCCTTATTCCCTGTGATAAATGAATATTAGCTAAATGAATATTAGCTAAATGAAAACTTCTACATAGGCAACTTATTCAAATCTCTAAAACTAAGCCCTTGAAGGTATGAATCTAGAATTTGACATTTGCTATAGAATTTTTGTCTTGAACCAATACTAGGTCCTAATGGGTTACTATGCCCCTTTTAATACAGGCCCAACTATTTTCAAAAACACTTTTGAATGTTACTAAATATAGTATATTTCTTCAGGCTAACTTTGATCACTATCTTATACTGTAACCAATTTAATAATTTGCAAAATATCAAACAGACTTAGTTTATCCATTTTAATTATAACTATTTAATTAAAGAACTTGAATGTCTCTTCGAAAGTCAAAAGAAAAATATCTTTAAAATAAGTTCTGGACAATGAAACTTTATGCTTAAACATGATGATGATAGGGATTAGGGTTAATAAGGTTAGTAATGATAATGAATATAAAAATGTATTAGCTACATACAAAACACTATTCCCAAATATCTAGATCCTAAACTTTAGAGTTAACTTCCTAGACTTTGTGTTCCATTTCTACTGGATCTTTACTCTCATTTATTTCTTAATTTAACTGAACTAGATAACATATATAGGCATTTAATATCATTACATGTGGAAAATATGAAGCCACATGGGCCTATTGAGGTTATCCAAATCATAAACTATACCGTACTTTATAATTAAATTTTGAAAAATGTCAACTTCAAATCAGCTAGTTAACAATACTATTCACAGAACTGTTGAATTGGCATACATAAATTGGGCTAAAATATACATTACCAGTATTTACAAAATTTACAAATTCTCTCTCATATGAATGTCTAATTTTTTCTTAAAACTAACTAAGGAGCTACTATTTATCACATCATATACCAAGTCATTCCAAAAAATGGTATGTGTATTGGGGTTGTTTAATCTTGTCTGCAACATCTAAGGTCATATGACAGAGGGGACCTACAGGCTCTACAGCTTTATGTGGGATCCAAACCACAGGTTGCTGCATAATCTGGACATAAAGGACAGTCTCCCATCCCACTATTACTATGTTGCTTAACTTCGCTGATCTCCAGGAAGCAGTGTTATGACAAAGTATTTTTTGGGGGTTAATTTCAATGTCAAAGAATTTGAGACCCATTTTGGCAGACATCAGAATAATGCACACAATCTCCAAAACTAAACATGATTGGTTAGGTTGTCTTGATATTTTCAATGAAAATATCATAACCTAACCAATCATCAAGGGCATAACAGTTAACCTAACCAATCATCAAGGGCATAACAGTTAACCTAACCAATCATCAAGGGCATAACAGTTAACCTAACCAATCATCAAGGGCATAACAGTTAACCTAACCAATCATCAAGGGCATAACAGTTAACCTAACCAATCATCAAGGGCATAACAGTTAACCTAACCAATCATCAAGGGCATAACAGTTAACCTAACCAATCATCAAGGGCATAACAGTTAACCTAACCAATCATCAAGGGCATAACAGTTAACCTAACCAATCATCAAGGGCATAACAGTTAACCTAACCAATCATCAAGGGCATAACAGTTAACCTAACCAATCATCAAGGGCATAACAGTTAACCTAACCAATCATCAAGGGCATAACAGTTAACCTAACCAATCATCAAGGGCATAACAGTTAACCTAACCAATCATCAAGGGCATAACAGTTAACCTAACCAATCATCAAGGGCATAACAGTTAACCTAACCAATCATCAAGGGCATAACAGTTAACCTAACCAATCATCAAGGGCATAACAGTTAACCTAACCAATCATCAAGGGCATAACAGTTAACCTAACCAATCATCAAGGGCATAATGGTTAACCTAACCAGGGATTCAATTAACCTTTGTGGTATCCAATGCCATAAGCAATTATACCCAGAAAGGTAAGGTTGGGTTATTGTTGGACCCTGGAAAGGTTAGTAGTACCAGGGTAGGTAAGGTTACTTTTGCCATGAATATTACTGACAAAAATAGGTTTCTCTGGTATATTTCACGGTTTCAATTGATTTTGGCCTTTTTAGCCCACAATTTCCCTCTTCTTCAAAGCCAGGGAGTGAGGGGTGTCTCTCCATAACTGCATGTGCCAAAAATGAAGGTCAGATTCAATTGAAGCAGCATGAAATACACCAGAAAAACCTATTTTTATCACTAGTTTGGGTGGATGTGTTATACTGAATCTTTACCTAAATCAGTAATAGTGCAAAGGAAGTTGTAATTTTAAGTTACCAATTTTTAGATTAGTTATTGTCATGGCAAGAACTAACCTGAAAAAACAAAAACAATACTGGAAAAGTGATGACATAATCATGTAATTCAAAAGAAAAAAATTTCACTAGCCAATCTTCAAGCAAACATGGCAAACAGTTCTTTAATATTTTAATTTCTTTATATCTCTGTAACTACAGTACCATATGCATTCGCACAAAAAATACTTATTGAAGTAGTCTCAGGTTTTATTGTACATTAACCCTATATAATTTTTAAATAGAGATGCTGCTTATGTGTTAAAATGAACATTAAACCCAAAAAATGATAAATATTTACTATTACACCAGTCTAGTAGAAAGTTTTAAAAGCTTGTTTTCAATGTTTTTCAATGTGCTGAATTAAAAAATGATACTCATTTCCATCACAAATGATTTGTTAGAGTTATTTAAGCTTAAAGCTTTTAAAACTTTCTACCCTTTTTTACCTGGGGAACCCAGTGGGAACCGGAAGTTTTTGGGTGGGGAGAATCATAAAAACAAGTGGTTTCCGAAGATTTTGAAAGTCAGATTAATACAAAACATCAAAAACCATAGGAAAAACAAATTTCACCTTCAAAATTGGCCAAACCTAAAACCTAAGCAAACTTAACCTAACCCCTAACATTATCACTAACTGATTCAAATTAAAATCAGTGGAAGCACCATTTTTTTTTTACCCTTTTCCTGTTAGAGAGTTTAAGCTTCAATAAATCTTTTAACAAATCATTTGCGATGGAAATGAGTATCATTTTTTAATTCAGCACATTGAAAAACCTTGAAAACCAGCTTTTAAAACTTTCTACTGGAGATGGATGTAATAGTAAAGAAATACCAAAAAAATCTATTACAAAAAATATGGCTAATATTTGGCCAGACACAGGGGCTAACGAGAAATGAAAGGTTGTTTCACTAGCACTATTTTTCATGCTCTTTACGATGGTACTAATAATTTTTTGTGCTAGTGCGTGGTTATAAAATTCATTTAATATATAATTTTTACGCGGAGACTCAATGTGCATGTGTGTGTGTGTGTGTGTTAGCGCTCCATGTGTTTGTATGTACAGTAATGCGTTTCGTGGATGTATCAGGCCAATTAGACACTTTTTGCAACGTGTACCATAGGAATTTCCTTTGCTTCACGCAGTTTGAGGACAATGGCTGAAGCTAGTGAAGGTTTTGAATGTGACAGTTGCGAGATTGAGTATTACTGCACCATTTCTAAATATTTTGAAAATAACGAAGCAGCAGTGGATTGTTTTAAATGCCACAGAGTTCTGCCCACTTGTATGCAATGCCCAAAATGTAACAATTCCTATTCTTATCGTGCGGAGCAACATATACATATACTATTGTCACTGGCAGAAAACAAACCCTAAGAATAAGCGTGTAACCCAGTGTAATTTCTCCATGAGTGCCTATTCTGGGACATGGTTAGGGAAATCCTGCATTCTGCCATGACAAAACCTATTGTTTATTAATGCATATCTGCAGAAACACTTCACTCAAAATTTCACTGCATGTCAGTTAGACTTAGCATCAGAAGTGCGTTGACTGGAAGTCGTACTATAACAAGGTAGCCAATCATTGGTTAGACAGTAAAGATGCCTAACCAACCTAACCTGTTGTTAAGTTAAGTTAATACCTAGTTTCAACCACAACTCATTTTGAAAAATAAAAATTAGGTTTCCAGTGTTTTTTGACGCGATTCATCCAAAAATGACATTCATTTCCATCGCAAATTACTCATTTTTGTGATTCCCCCGCAAATGACATGGCCTGAAGTTGAAATCAAAAATACATTTTTCTAGTATATTTTGGTATGCTCTGTTGAAATATAACCATTTCCTGTGCAAATATGCCTAAATATGACTCCGAAATAATGTAAACATTCTTATTTCAGTATTATTATAGTATTACACCCGTCTAATGTCCAGCAATTATTATATATTCATTAAGTAGATTTTTTAATTCTAAGACACTTTCCTTCTATAGCATTTCCATCGCAAATGCTTCTTTTTCGAGATATAAACATTTTTTTGGTATGTATCTAGTATGTGTTCGTACGTTCATTTGTGTGTTTGTTTGTGACCATTACATGTCTGCCCAATCACTGCGCTCCATCCATTTCGAATTTGAATTACTTTGCTACCGGAATGGAACACTCATTCCACTCATTCAGAAGTACATTAGGCCTGGCTCTGTGATTTATAGTGATTCCTGGGCTGCCTACAAGACTAAGTGATTTAGGTTACAAGCATTTTGTTATTAATCATTCTAAAAATTTTGTGGATAATGAGAATATCGAAAGATTTTGGCAGGATTTAAAGGAATGGGTTAAGAGGCCAGGTATTCAGTCAAAATATCTATACCAATACCTGGCAAAGTATTTATTCACTTCTTCAGTTAAAGACAAGCGAAATCTACTCCAGGAAGAGCCTCAGCCTGCCCCTGCGTGTGAATAAGGTAATTCCTGTTTTTCTTTTAGGTTAGGATAGGTTAGGTTAGGTTTAGTGATGTAAAAAAACCGTTTTTTTTTGTTTTTTGTTGTTTTTGTCGTTTTTTTGTTTTTTTGGTTTTTTTTTAATAATTAATATAGATATTGCCAATTTAATTATAAGGTATACTTTTGCAATGATATATATTATAAAAATAAATAAATAAATAATAAAATAGGCCATATGGTACCAGTATAGAATGTCCTTTTCAGCCTATTTACAGAAAAAACTGGCCTCTTTCTTGCACTGAAAGTCTTGTATCTTGAGATCCATTAAACTTGCGAGAACACTGGCTGGGAGCTGACTGCCCATTGTCCAACCTTTCTAGGACTCTCCCATCCATTCCTCGGATTTTGAATCTCCCACTTAACTATCCTTTAGACCCGCAATGACATATTCCCCCCCCCACCACGAGACCATCCATATATATATATACATACACATACACCCATATACATATATACCAATATATACATAAATACTTATATACACATTTATATCTATTGTATACCCCATACACATGCATACATCCAGAATTCCAGATACATACGCATGCATACTCACATATATACCTACACAAACTCATACACCTCTATTTCGCCCTTTCATTACCTCCGAGATCATTTAGCACATACAGTAATATCCATACAGCCAAAAGAAACCAATTAAGCACAGACAGAGCAGCAAAGCTAGTATTTATATCCCAAAATGCAAAATTCCAAGAAAGTAAAGTAAAACATAGTGCTACATTGGCTTCGTCAACATCCAAATCTGCAATAAATACCAGTACCTGTGATATTGAAACTATTTGCTTTAATCAATCTAGTGATAATGATTCTTCAATGGAAATAGAATCAGATAATGAAAGTTAAACAGCATTAGGTTAACACAAAGGTTAAAGAAAGAGATGAATATTTATATATTTTTTATTTTTCTATTTGGATATATATATATATATATATATATATATATATATATATATTATATACACTGGTATTCTTGCCAATCACAATTATATCTATTGTTTTATACCAGTATTATGGATATTATACCAGTACCTGTGATATTGAAACTAGCATATATGCTCTACCCAATCTAGTGATGATTCTTCCATGGAAATGAAGGTTAACCAACATTAGGTTAACAAAAGGTTCAAAAAAAGGTGAATATTTTTTTTTCGATCTGGAATATATATACTGGTACTCTTGCCAATCACAATTATGTATATTGTTTGAAATGAGGAAGAATGTTTTATGTTCTAGTTAAAAAATATAGGTATATACATATAAAAAATGAGGGTTTGTTTTTCCTTTCTATTATACTTTTTGTGTGATTCAGTTTTTCTAAAATATGACTATATACATATACTAGGTATAACCGTATAAGCATGGTAGTATAGTAAATTATAGGTAATACTAATATACTTATTAGATTAAAGGAAGAAAAATATGGAATAAGTTTAAAACAATAAAAAACAAAAAAAACAAAAACAACAGACTATCTTCGTTTTAAACAAAAAAAACGACAAAAAAAAAAAAAATGACAATAAAAAACGACTCACATCACTAGTTAGGTTACGTCAATTTTGAAGGTGAAATTTATTTTTCCTATGGTTTTTGATGTGTTTTGAACAAATCTGACCTTCAAAACTGTCGGAAATGACTCGTTTTTGATTGCCAGCTAGGGGGAGGGGGTTATCTCAAAAATGAGTCATTTCCAACGGTTTTGAAGGTCAGATTCGTTCAAAACACATCAAAAACCATAGGAAAAACATAAATTTCACCTCCAAAGGGAGATGGGTGTAATACTATAAATTTAGCCTTATTTCTTTCCATTTGCACAGGAAATGAACGTCATATTTGAACAGAGCACACCAAAATACATGAGAAAAATGTATGGTAAATATGGATATATTACGGCCTCCACCCAATTTTGATGCCAAAATACATTTTCCTAGTAGTGTCTAGTGATGTTAAAAAATGGTTTTTTTTTATGTCCATGTTGTTTTTTTAGTTTTTTTATTGTTTTTTTTGTTTTTTTTAATAATTAATATAGATATTGCCAATTTAATTATAAGGTATACTTTTGCAATGATATATATTATAAAAATAAATAAATAAATAATAAAATAGGCCATATGGTACCAGTATAGAATGTCCTTTTCAGCCTATTTACAGAAAAAACTGGCCTCTCTCTTGCACTGAAAGTCTTGTATCTTAGATCCGTTAAACTTGCGAGAACACTGGCTGGGAGCTGACTGCCCATTGTCCAACCTTTCCAGGACTCTCCCATCCATGCCTCAGATTTTGAATCTCCCACTTAACTATCCTTTAGACCCGCGATGACATTTTCCCCCCAAGACCATCCATATATACACATACACCCATATACCAATATATACATAAATACTTATATACACATTTATATCTATTATATACCCCAATACCCCATACACACGCATACATCCAGAATTCCAGATACATACGCACGCATACTCACATATATACCTACACAAACTCATACACCTCTATTTCGCCCTTTCATTACCTCCGAAATCATTTAGCACATACAGTAATATCCATACAGCCAAAAGAAACCGATTAAGCACAGACAGAGCAGCAAAGCTAGTATTTATATCCCAAAATGCAAAATTCCAAGAAAGTGAAGTAAAACATGGTGCTACATTGGCTTCGTCAACATCCAAATCTGCAATAAGTACCAGTACCTGTGATATTGAAACTATATGCTCTAATCAATCTAGTGATAATGATTCTTCAATGGAAATAGAATCAGATAATGAAGTTAAATAGCATTAGGTTAACACAAAGGTTAAAGAAAGAGATGAATATTTTTATTTTTTTTATTTTTCTATTTGGAATATATATATATATATATATATATATATATATATAATAATATATATATATATATATATATATATATACACTGGTATTCTTGCCAATCACAATTATATATATTGTTTTATACCAGTATTATGTATTTTTTATTATGTATATTATACCAGTACCTGTGATATTGAAACTAGCATATATGCTCTACCCAATCTAGTGATGATTCTTCCATGGAAATGAAGGTTAAACAACATTAGGTTAACAAAAAGGTTCAAAAAAGGTGAATATTTTTTTCTATCTGGAATATATATACTGGTACTCTTGCCAATCACAATTATGTATATTGTTTGAAACAAGGAAGAATGTTTTATGTTCTAGTTAAAAAATATATATACATATAAAAAATGAGGGTTTGTTTTTCCTTTCTATTATATACTTTTTGCGTGATTCAGTTTTTCTAAAAGATGACTATATATACTAGGTATAACTGTATAAGCATGGTAGTATAGTAAATTATAGGTAATACTAATATACTTATTAGATTAACACTAGAACAGCGGAAATTTTTGCATACCCATAACAGCGAGGCGGTCAAATTGACCGCCACCTAATATTATTTTAAATTTACGTTTACATTTGTATTTATCGAAGGAAAATTATACTTTTTACAGGTATTTAATTTTTTTTGAAGTAAATAAACGGTATTTATTTATAACCATATACGATAAAACCAATTACGCTTATAAATTAATAAAACTTTAGGGTTAACTTCGCAAAATAATAATCCTTTTTTCATCTTACTAATAAATCCTAGTTTTTATTTCTGTGCTTTTCTATGTTGAAGAACACTTCTTGCAAATGATTTTCTTGATTATGTGGCTTGTGTATGATCCACATACCTTTTTTTTACATTTGTGACAAATTTCACAAGTTTTATTTTGCTTGCACATTCGCACTTGGCATTGTTTTCTTTTCCGGGACAATATCACATCTGTCTCTGCAGTGTCGTCTTCACTGATATCCTGCTCTGCGTCACTCTTTTTAAAACCCTGTCGTAATTGTAATGCTAGCTGCAGAAGAAAGTTGCGACGAGTAATGTTCTTACCAGTAACTTCCCTATACAGAACAGCTGCATTGATTCCAGCGAGGTCCAACATATTATAGAAAACATGAACGGGCCACCTTCTTGAACCAGCTTTAGTGCTGTATTTGCGAGCCATCTGATCAACTATATCTACTCCATATTTTGTTGAATTGTAGTAAGTCACAGTTTCAGGGGTTCTTTTTGCATTATCTTCAACTTGAACACAGCTATGCATGCTGCTCAGAAGAATCACATTTTTATTTGGTTTGCATTGATAGACAGTTAGCGTTGCTTGGTCATTTTTCAAAACATGAGTGTTAAACCTTTTGTCTCGCAAATTCTTGATGGCAATTGGCACTTCTTTTCGGGCACGATTCATTGTCCCAACAAGGGTAGTATTTTTGTGTTGTAATTTACGACAAACTCACTGAAGTAAAAAAGTTGTCAGTCGTAATGTTTCTTCCTTTGCCAAGGTATGGTTCGACAAGTTGAAGAACTACATATTCTGAAAGCGGTTGGTTTGATGGGCGCTTTGCATCTTTACCAAGGTATGGGAATCCGTTCAAGAAGTATTTTGACTTGGTATCAGCAGCTATCCAAAATTTTATACCAAATTTGTCTGGCTTAGTGTCAATGTACTGGGTAAAAGGGCACCTTGCTTTAGTGGGGAATAACTGTTCATCAACAGTTATATATTCGCTTGGTCTGTAGCAAGCAATGCAATTTTGGGTGAACCGATTCCAAACTTGAGATGTCAGTGCAAATTTGTCCGTTTTCAGCCTTTCAGATCTGTTAGACTTCATGTCAAAACGGAGGTATCTCATAATTTCTCGAAAGCGATCTCGTGCCATTGTTTCACGAAAGAAAGGAGGTCCCCACTCTTTTGACCAGAGATCATCAGCAGGTTGCCCCTTGGCCAATATTCCTCGAGCAAACATGATGCCAATAGTAGCCATAATTTCTTCCAGTGACACAGTCCATGAAGTAGTTTTCAATCGTCTATGAGCTTCTGCTTGAGTACACTTTTGTATATGTTTCAAAATAAAATCATCAATTAGCAATCTAAAAGCACTCAAAAAATCATTTTCAGCAATTTGTCGTTTGGCATAAACTGTGGGGCCAGGTTCTTCACGTACAATATTCTGTGATCGGATTTTCCCTCATTTCTGTTGCCTTGTTCAATAACCTCCCATTCTGTGCCATCCTTCGCCGTTAAAACTGAACCAACTTCAATCAAAGCAGGAGTTTCGCATCGCTTTTTTCTTCCCATAAAGCCTCCCATCTTTCCTGCAAGTAATAAAGCACAATGGTAAGTTGCTATTACAGGCCCGTAGCCAGACCGAATGAGTAGGAGGGGCGGAGAAATTGATAGGGGGGACAATGAAGGAATATATATATATATATATATATATATTATATATATAATATATATATATATAAAGATATATATATGGTTCTAATTCAATTCGGCAAACAGTGGTAAGAAGTACCGAGTTTTTCCAGGGGGGGCAGAATGTTTTACAGGGTGGGCTTTGCCCCCTCTTGCCCCCCCCCCCATGGCTACGGGCCTGTGCTATTATAATATTTATATATATAACCATAATGGTTCTACAATATGACACGAAATCATTATCAATAAACTTATGCACGAATCGCCATACTGAAACTGACAAAGATGTAAATATTTATTGTACTCACCCGCAACATGACCAGCATTGAACGTTTTATTAGCTGAATCAGTTTGTGCCTGGTCATCACTTTCTTCATTTGACTCAGATGATGAACTTTCTGCCTGAGGAATATAATCATCTTCACCATCATCACTGTCCAATGATATATCACTTCCTTCTGAGTTTGATTCTGAAATTGCTTGCAAACATCGAAGAATTTCTTCATTTGAAAGAGAGGGGTTTGCACACATGCTTGCAGCTTGGAAGCGCAACACACACTGAACCGCCGTGTGTTGTTGTCAACAACATACAGCGAGATTGAACATGTTATGACAAGTCTTTACAGCACTCCTGTATTGCTTTTATGAGAAACGGTCAAAGTGACCATTTCGCTGTTTTAGTAATATCGCTGAATATCTTGTGAAATAATTATATATATTTTAATCATATTATACCACAAAAAGGTCATTGGCGTAGTGAAGGCATTCATGGAATATGACAGCGAACTAATCCGAATTAAGCAAGATATGCTAATTAAATTTCGAAAAAGCGGTCAAAATGACTGCTTCGCTGTTCTAGTGTTAAAGGAAGAAAAATATGGAATAAGTTTATAAAAAAAAAAAAAAAAAAAAAAAAAAAAAAAAACTATCTTCATTTTAAACAAAAAAAATGACAAAAAAAACAAAAAAAAACGACAATAAAAAACGACTCACATCACTAGTAGTGTATGATGTGCTTTATTCAAATCTGGCCTTCATTTTATGTGGAAATTTTGGTTCATTTCCCCATAAAATGAAGGCCAGATTTTAACATTACACATCAAATACTACTAGAAAAATGTATTCCAGTGTCCAAATTGCTAGAGAACCTACCTAACCTAATCACTATTGTTAATTTCCATAACAACATCTTCGAAATACATCTCACATCCTTCACACGCCATATTAGAAAATCAACTAATGAAGAAAACGGAAAATAGTATACCTCATTTTTTGTTTTTTTCCACCGAAATAGATATACTTATGATGACATCATTCAAAAAATGGAGTTACGAAAATAATTTCTTTAAAAGCCTATAACATAAATACGCAATTGCACAAATAATAACATATACCATTAGACTCCTAAAATTATGCTGAAACGTTTGATAATAGCCAGTATTGTCAACTTGGTGGAGGCTGATGAAGAAAACGGAAAACACTAACTCATTTTTTGTTTTTTTCCACCCAAGTAGATACACTTATGATAACGTCATTCAAAAAATGGAGTTAAGAAAATAATTTCTTTAAAAGCCTATAATATTATAAATACGCAATTGCACAAATAATAACATACAGGGCTATTCAAAATGATTCATCCGATTTCAACTGAGAATACTTCCGTACCTATCAACTGGGCATCAACTGGGCATACACCACATGAAAGAGGAAATCTCTGAGTTTTACAAGATCACCGCGAGAGGGCTCCAAAGTCACGCCGTGGCCTAGTCTAGCAACAAACAGTCAGTGTGAAAATGGCATCCATACAGCAAGCAGCATTTTGTGTGTTGCAGTTTTCGAGCTGTAAATCAGTAGTCACAGTGCAGCGTGAGTTTCGTCGATGTTACAGAACAGATCCACCGGGTGCTCAGAGCATCCATCGGCGGTATCGGCAGTTTGAGGAAACATTCGCATTGTTACTGTCGTAGAGTCAGTGACAACGGACATGCTGGAGCGAGTATGGGAGGAATTCGACTATCGTGTCGACGTTGCTCGTGTAACTAGGGGAAGTCACATAGAGCATTTATGAGGCGAGAGACAAAATTTGGACAGTTTTTCTTTTGGTTGATGTATCACAAATCACACTGTATTTGTAACATTAAAAAATATTCTCATTTGAAATCAGGTGAATCATTTTGAATAGCCCAGTATACCATTAGACTCCTAAAATTATGCTGAAACGTTTGATAATAGCCAGTATTGTTAACTTGGTAGAGGCCGTAATATCTATATTTACCAAATATATTTTTGACTTCAACTTCAGGTAATGGCATTTTGTAAATAATTACTGAAATGGGGGTTAATATTCATTTTTTGACCCAGTCACACCCAGCTATAACAGCAATATATATTGAATAACCAATCGAAGCTGAATAAGAAAATATATATATTATCTTATGCAAATTTTTATAAAATATACTTTTTTTTTAAAAATATCTTCTACTTTCTAATATGTATGTATATAAATTTCGGTTGGTTTGTTTATTTGAGCTACCTTTTTTAAACTTTTTTAGAGATTTTTCTTAGCTTTTTTTGGCTACTTTTTCTTGCTTTGGCTACTTCTTTCTGTTTCTGGTCAGTGTGGTGATTTTCGTTCTACTGGTATGACGTGTGAATCTTATGAACTTGATTTCGAGGACCTAATCCGCCTTGTTGGCCTCGATGAAAATAAAAGTTTAGATATTTTTTCCAATCACGGCATAATTCCAACATCCGTGATTTGCCCTAAATGTAATACTGCCTATATTTTTAGACAAGACTCGAAGGTGTTTAGGTGCCATAAAAAAAATGGAAGGATATGAAATCGTGGGTTTTACGTGCTGGTAATAGACATCCTCATTACCGGCAGAACATCCTGACGATTCTACAGTTCTGCATCACTTCCTTACTGCAATTGCAGAACTATATCCTCCAAAATAAGGTGACTAGTTAGGTTAGGTGGTTAGGCTAAGTTAGGTTAGGCTAAGGTTAGGTTAAGTTAGGTTAGGTTATGTTTAGCACGAATGCAAACTTTTCTGGTCGATTTTGAGATGTTTTGCATGAATCTGCCATCCGTTTCCTGTGCAAATACACAGTTTTCGAGATGACGATCTCAAACTACGCATTTGCACATGAAACGGACGGCAGATTCGTGCAGAGCACCTCCAAATTGACCAGAAACATTTGCTCTCATTATAAAAAGAGTGGGTCAAAAAACGAATAATTACTGAAATGGGTATCAGATTCGAGCAAAGCAGAGAAAACTATACTAGAAAAATGCAATTTTGATAAAAAATGTAGCTCCTATATCCAGCCAAATATTTACCAAAAATATTTTTATAAAACCAGACTAAGTCTATTCCCTAATTTTCTTATTATGTCCTGGAGTTCTTCCCTCAAGCTCTAATAAGAAGAGGTTACATCCAAAGTGTCCAAACCTGAAAACAATTGAATATCTGCATCATATCACCCCTCAATGACATCTCTCAAAACTAAACATGCCCAATTCCTTTAATCTTTAACTGTATTCCAATCTTGTTAAACAAGTGATCAGCTTGGTTGCCCTATGTTGTACAACTTCAAACATATCAATATCATGTTTATGATGAGGGGACCTGGATTGAATGCAATTCTAAGAGAGGCCTAACATAAGAACTTTATAATTTACATAAGATTTACTCTTGTAACTATTTCTCTTTATAATACCTTACATTTTATTTGCCTTTCCAGCCTCTCAGCATCGCTTAGAAAATTTTTGATCACTACTAACTATAATTCGAAGATCTATTTCCTAACATCCTCTAAAACCAGTTTCCTTGCATTTCGATGAAAACTTGTTACGAAATAATCATAACTAAAGTATTCATTATTTCTACCAAAATGGGATTGTGAAATTTTATTATGAAATATAGCTTATGACTTGGATAACCTTGAATGGCCCAAGTGGCTTCATATAATCATATTTACCAAAGGAAATGAAATTAACTGCAATGCAATGTAACTTACATTAATTTTGGCCTATGCACTATCGTCGCAAAATTACGAAATGTGGCACAACTAAATACTGACAATCTGGAGAACTCCATTACTAATTTTGGTTAATTGGTTGTTCTGTTTTCAGTAATTCATCCGTCCAGGTACGCAAGAATATTAGCAAATAACAAGATCTGAAACTCCTACTTTTGTGGTTGTTTTTTTCACATCTACCATTTAGTGTTTGGCCGAACCAAATTACCAGGGAAAAAAATTCAACATAAATTTTATCTCTTAATATATGGTGTTATATAGTTTAATATATAATCAAATATCAGATCAGCATGTTTGCTTCTCATTTTTTGAAGATTAAAGTGATAGTGTTCAGTTTTTGTTAGTAAACTTGTAAATCAAACGCGTGTGCCCTTCTGCAAAACTTAGTTCTCACACCATACACTAGGCGGCGAGTACTCAATATTCATTTGGCAGAATAACGCTAAATAAAGGGAAAAACTGTTATATATATATTATATATATATATATATATATATATATATATATATATAAAATTCAGGGTGTGCTAGGTGTGCAGCGCACACCCACAAAAGCTGTAAAATAATTATTTTAAAATATTAATAAATAAATTATTAAATCTTTTATATTAAATAATATTTAATAAAAATAAAAGGTTATGATAATTTTGAATGCATTAATACACAGTATTAACCTTCGTTGTTGCTTCCAGTACTTTCTCTTTGCTGCTCATATCTGCGGTCAAGCTGAACCTTTCTCGCACACTTTAGGGAGGAGGGATAGAAGTGAGGACAGGCAGGAGATGGGAGAGATGAAAGGGAGTGTTAGGGAATAGTGGGGATTATTACTGACTGAAGTCGAGCGGAACGGCAGTAGCACACAGCTTGCTGTTTGAGGTGGGTGTGTTTCGCAGTGTCGTTTGATAATATAGCTTACTTTTTTTACTTATGCACCGCAGAAAGAAAATTGGATTTGCATGATTCGTGTTAGAAAATCTAGAAGAGGAAGAACCATTGTTGTCCCAAGGCGATACGATGACTAAGCTGATTGATGCAGCATTGCTTGTATATATATTAAGTTAAGGTGTATATATATCCATCTCATAATTGTAAGGTTAGTGAAAAATTAAATTAATTTAGAGCTAGCATTTTTGAGCTCTTGTGGCATCATTGTTTGGTCACACTGTTGGCATCATTTTGAGACGCTGCGCGTCTTTCTACTCGTTTGTGGAAGGTCGTACGTAAAGGTGTGGTTTGATAGAGAGCTCTCTTGCAATTCAGTTTGGTTGTTTAGATACATGATTGTTGCATCGTGCAATAGTCCAGGTTGCGTTGTTGTTGCAAGGTTCATAAAGAAGACCACAAATAGTACCCTTTTGTTTACCTTTTAAGTTCATGTAATTTAAGGTCTAAGGTAGGCCCGCATCGAGTCAGCAACCCTGAGGTTACCCTGAGGTAGGACCTAATAGGATCTCAAATCCGTAAAGTTTAATATAGCTTAACTTGGGCTTTAGGTAGAACTTGCCCTTTAGAATTTGGCCGTTCACGGCTCAGCTGGGATTTCGAACCCGACAAATAAATAAAATAACATGGTCCTTCAGAACCGGATTTCTACCCCAAGACTGAGTCAGTGACCATTTTTCGGCAAAGTTCTGATTGTGCAAATTGTATCCCAAGTTAGGCCTAGACGGGTTGAGTATTATTGAGTTAAGGTCCCAGGGTAAAAAGTTTGGTCGCCCAATTGCGAAACTTGGCCAGTCGTCTGTCGTTTTTTGGCCTACTTTTTTTCCGGTTTGGTTAATTTTGGGTTATTATTGAATTAAGGTCCCAGGGTAAAGTTTGGTCGCCCAATTGCGAAACTTGGCCAGTCGTCTGTCGTTTTTTGGCCTACTTTTTTTCCGGTTTGGTTAAATTTGGGTTATTATTGAATTAAGGTCCCAGGGTAAAGTTTGGTCGCCCAATTGCGAAACTTGGCCAGTCGTCGGTCGTTTTTTTGGCCTATATTTTTTCTGGTTTGGTTAATTTTGGGTCATTATTGAATTAAGGTCCTGGGTTGGAAAATTTGGTATTCCATACTGGTGTTTGGTTAGTACCCCACTCAGCAATTCAGTTTATTTGAAAGTAAAATTTGCGTTCGATCAGTTTGGTTAAGTATTTCTGCCAATTCAGCTCATTTGGTATTGAGCCCAAGGGTTGTTTACATTGAAGATGAGTGCATCTGAATTGAACAAATTTATAAAAAGGAGAAGTGCCTACAAAGGTCTAATTACAAAGGTCATTGCCACTATAGATTCTGCCATAGAGCAAGAGGATTTACGCTTAGTGACTGCGAAGCTTGCCATATTAGAAACTAAAAAGGTTGCTCTAAGTGAGGTAAATGTTAAAATTGAGGCTCTTATAGAAGAGGATGAAATAGAAAATAACATAATTTACTTTGAAGAGATTATTGATGATATGACTAACGTAGGCCTCCGAGCAAAAGAGTTTAGCAGCTCAGTACAGTTAGAGACCAGGTCTAATAATGAAACACAACACTCAACAAATGATGCTTGTGAAGTTAAGGTTAACAGATCTGTAGTTCAATTACCGAGGCTTGTACTCAAAACATTTTCTGGGAGTATTCAGGAATGGCAAGGATGGGCAGACAGTTTTCAATCAGCAGTTCATTCTAGTCAAGTGTTAAGTGCCGTGGAGAAGTTTAATTATTTGCGGTCCCTCTTGGAAGGGGAGGCAGCAAAGACTATAGCAGGATTAGCATTAACAGAGGCTAATTATAATGTGGCTTGGGATATATTAAAGAAACGGTTTGGTAAGCCAGAGATCTTAATTAAAAGCCACCTCCGGGCACTTTTAACTATACCTCCTGTTAATAATCCTAATAGTGTCAAGGAGTTACGGCAGTTATATGATGAATTTGAAATTAGAACTAGGTCCCTGGACAACTTGGGTGTAGGAATGGAAAAGTATGGTATAATGTTGGTTCCTACACTGGAGTCTAAATTGCCTAGCTCAATTTTGCTTGAATTAAGTAGGGGACACTCTGCAGAACATGTGTACATCCCTCTTCAGCAGATGTTAAGTCTTTTAGGCACAGAATTAGCAAGACGAGAGGGAGTTGAGTTTGCACAGTGGGATGGTAAACAAGAGGACAAAGGCAGGCACAGCACCAAAGTTTCCACAAAAAGGAATAGCCCAGGTACAGTGTCAGCTCTACATGCCTCCTCTGAGAATAAATTAAAGGGAATCAAGGAATGTATATTTTGCGAAGGCAACCACAAGTCATATAAATGTGAGGTGGCTGAGGCCTTACCCTTTGAGGAAAGAAAGGACAGGGTAACTAAGTCCACAGCATGTTTTAAATGTTTTTTGAAAGGTCATAGAGCAAGGTTTTGTAAGTTTAAAATTTTGTGCAAAAAATGTCATGGTAGGCATCAGCCATTATTGTGTGAAAACACTCTTAGTAGGCCTACCCCAGAAGTAGAGACATCAGTGGCACATGCCACTGCTATGCAAGGGAGTAAAAGTAAAGGGGGATTATTGCAAACAACTGCAGCCTTATTAATTGGGAATGAGGGAGAAGCTACTGTAAGAGTGTTGTTTGATAGTGGTAGCCAGTGTAGTTTTTATTAAGACCAGAATTTCCAGAAAATTGAAGTTTAAAGAACTTAAGAGGGAAAATTTAAGAATTTCTGGGTTTGGGGGTTCCGTTCAAAACCGAACCAAATTTAAGAAGGTAGAAGTTCTGGTTAAAGGGTTGTTACCGCAAAGTCCCACTATCAAGGTCCAAGCTGTAGAGATTGAGGAACTTTGTGCTCCAGTCACTACTTGTTTAGATATGGCATGTGTCCAAGAATTGCAAGTTAAAGGAATTAATTTGGGCAATAATAAGTTTGAGGGAACAGAAGATATTAGTCTTTTGATTGGAGCTGACTATTATTGGGACTTCATCACTGGTAATATTGTCCGTACATCTCAAGGCCCAGTAGCTATTGAAAGTAAGCTAGGCTGGATGCTACATGGTAGTTATTACAATGAAATGGAAGTTAAGGCTCTCTTTGTTAAGATTGAGGAGAACAGCCATGGTCTGGAAAGGCATTTGAAAGCATTTTGGGAACTTGAATCTATTGGTATAAAGGATAACCAGGCAAGTATAGTGAACAATGATGTTTTAGAGCACTTTGAAAAAGGGATTGGGTTTAGAGATGGTTGCTATGAAGTTGGCCTACCATGGAAGGATTCTTGCAAACCCGGTTCAAACCTTCAGCTAGCTAATCGGAGGTTGGAGACTTCATTGTACAGGCTAAGAAAAAATGAGGAGTTGTTAATTGAATACGATGAGGCCATCCTAAGTTATGTAAGGGAAGGCTATGCTGAAAGGGTGCAAGGTGAGCTGGTGAGCCAGGAGGCACATTATCTGCCACACCATGCAGTGGTACGGCGAGACAAAACTACCACCAAACTGAGGGTAGTTTTTGATGGCTCAGCCAAGGACAAAGGTGGTGTGTCCTTGAATGACTGTTTGGATGCTGGGCCAAATTTAAATGCAGATTTATTTTCCTTGTTACTGAGATTCAGGTTTGGTAGAGTAGCATTGACTGCAGATGTGAAGCAAGCTTTTTTGCGGATAAAGTTAAAACCAGAGGACAGAGATGCAGTAAGGTATCTGTGGGTGGATACGAAAGACTTGTTGGAAAATGAACCTAAGGTTCAAGCATATAGAATGAAGTCAGTGTTGTTTGGCCTCAGCTCTAGTCCATTTCTGTTGGCAGCTACTATGCAGTACCATTTTAAGAAATATTCTGAAGTCTATCCTAACACTATTGAACACATAAGGAAAAAATTTTATGTTGATGATTTGCTATGTTCCGTGGATAATACAGAAATGGCTAAACAGATATTCATGGAGGCTAGAGCTATAATGAGGGAGGCTGGCATGGAGCTCAGAAAATGGCAGACCAATCATTCACAATTACAAGAGTTTATGAGTCATTCCTCTGTAGTACCTGATGCAGCAGAAAGTATTGAGGATTCTGGTATTAAGGAGTTGTGGGCAATAGACGCAAAGGTGCTAGGCATCGTTTGGCAGCAAGATGATGATTTGTTTACCTTCAATGGGAAATCTTTAGTAGAGCTGGCCGAGAATGAGACAAGGTGGACAAAACGTACAGCTCTTAGTTTGGCTTCGAAGGTCTTTGATCCTCTTGGATTCCTGGCTCCATTTGTGATAAAGTCAAAAATTTGGTTTCAGAGCCTCTGGGAAATTGGACTTGGTTGGGACCAAGAGTTACCTGATCATATGGTGGTAAGGTGGAAATATTGGTTCAAAGAATTGGCACATCTTGGAGACATTGAAATCCCAAGATGGTACTTTGGAGAGTTGAACAATAGTCCAGACAATTTGGAGCTGCACATCTTTTGTGATGCAAGTGAGGAAGCCTATGCAACTTGTATTTATATAAGAGGCGCATTGCAAGAAGAAGCAAGTTGCAGGTTGGTTGCTGCAAAGAGTAGAGTAGCACCTTTGAAAAGGCTTTCTGTTCCAAGGTTGGAATTGATGGGTGCCGTTATTGCTAGTCGGCTTGCAATTACAGTGCGAAAGTCTTTGGCCCTCTATGAAATTCCAAGCTATTATTGGACAGACTCCACTATAGTTTGGCACTGGTTAAGAAGTCAGGCAAGGAAATGGAAACCATTTGTTGCCAATAGGGTGGAGGAAATTCAAGCGCACACAGATCCCAAGCAATGGAAGCATTGTCCAGGCATCCAAAACCCCGCTGATTTACCAACACGAGGAATTTCAGTGAAAGATCTTTCACAATCAAGTTTGTGGTGGAATGGGCCAGAGTGGCTAAAACTTGGAAGTGAAAACTGGCCTTCTAATCAGCCTATTGTAGGAGAATGCCAGGCTGAAGAAGCATGGGTGAGTGAGGTGAGAAAATGCGCTGTGAACAGTTGTCAAGTTATGCAGCAGGACCCCATATTGAGGCTTGAGGACATTAGCAGTCTGAAAAGATTGTTAAGAGTGACAGCATGGGTATATAGATTTACCAACAACATTAAGGGAGAAACAAGAAGGGAAGGAATTCTGAACAGTAATGAGATTCAGCAAGCCAGGAAATACTGGGTGGTATATATGCAGAAGAAAAAATTTGGTGAAGAGAGAGAATTGCTCACCAGCCATCCATTACAGGTTCTACCAACACATTCTGCGCTCAAGGGTTTGGATGTGTTTTTGGATCAGGATTTATTGAGAGTAGGAGGTAGACTACAGTTTTCTGGGCTTCCAGAGGAGAAGAGACATCCAATTTTGCTACCTTCTGGGGGGCACTTTGTGGACCTTTTGATCCTGGATACTCATCATAAGCTGTTACATGCTGGAGTTAGAGAAGTGATAATAGAGATTAGACAACAATTTTGGATTCTCAAAATTAGACAAGTAGTGAAAAAGGTCTTGCATAAATGTGTGGTTTGCAAGCGTTGGAGTGCAAAGCCTTATTATGAAAAGGTGGCTCCACTTCCAAGAGAACGGTGTGTCTATACTGCCCCATTTGATGTAGTGGGAGTAGACTTTGCAGGGCCAGTCTATGTGTATGAGCGAGGGGAGTCTAACAAAGGTTATATATGTCTTTTCACCTGTGCTACCACCAGAGCAATCCATTTGGAGTTGGTAAGCAACTTAAGTAGTGATGTATTTCTTTTGGCCTTTAAACGGTTTGTGAACAGAAGGGGTTTCCCAAATAAAATCATATCGGATAATGCAAAAACCTTCAAAAAGGCTGCAAAGGAACTCCAAGAAATTTGGTCCTTGCTAAAAGAGGAAGGATTCCAATCCTACTTTTCACACCAAGGGGTACAGTGGGAGTTTATTGTTGAGAGAGCACCATGGTGGGGAGGATTTTGGGAAAGGCTAGTGAGAAGTGTAAAGTGTCCATTAAAGAAACTTTTAGCTAATGCTCATTTGAGCAAAGAAGAATTCTCTACTGTTTTATGTGAAGTAGAAGCAATGGTGAACAGTAGGCCTATCACTTTTGTTTACAATAGTAGGCAGGATGCAGAGCCATTGACACCAAATCATTTTCTTTGTGGTAAACGATTAACATCAAACCCCAGTGTGCCAGAAGACTTGCAGCCCATCCAGAGCACTCAAGGAGAGTTAACCAGACGGTTCAGGTACCTTGAAGAGCTACAAGATCAGTTATGGAAGAGGTGGCAGATGGAATACTTGCCAGAACTCAATTATTACCCATCAGGCAAGGTAAAGGGCTCCAATGCAAATTGTATCAAGGTGGGAGAAGTGGTAATGATTGGGGATGAAAGACCAAGGCAATGCTGGAAGCTTGGCATAATTGAAGAGTTGTTTGTTGGCAAAGACAATTTAGTTAGGTCTGCACTGGTAAAGACTTCAGGAGGAAAGTTAAAGAGACCTATACAAAAACTCTATGCTTTAGAAATCAGCAAAAACACAGATAGTCAAGATGAAACATTTGAGTTGCAGCCTCATGAAGAGGGCTTGGCTAACCTTGCAGAAGGTAATGACAACAATGCCGCTTCGGTGGGGAGTGTTAGAAAATCTAGAAGAGGAAGAACCATTGTTGTCCCAAGGCGATACGATGACTAAGCTGATTGATGCAGCATTGCTTGTATATATATTAAGTTAAGGTGTATATATATCCATCTCATAATTGTAAGGTTAGTGAAAAATTAAATTAATTTAGAGCTAGCATTTTTGAGCTCTTGTGGCATCATTGTTTGGTCACACTGTTGGCATCATTTTGAGACGCTGCGCGTCTTTCTACTCGTTTGTGGAAGGTCGTACGTAAAGGTGTGGTTTGATAGAGAGCTCTCTTGCAATTCAGTTTGGTTGTTTAGATACATGATTGTTGCATCGTGCAATAGTCCAGGTTGCGTTGTTGTTGCAAGGTTCATAAAGAAGACCACAAATAGTACCCTTTTGTTTACCTTTTAAGTTCATGTAATTTAAGGTCTAAGGTAGGCCCGCATCGAGTCAGCAACCCTGAGGTTACCCTGAGGTAGGACCTAATAGGATCTCAAATCCGTAAAGTTTAATATAGCTTAACTTGGGCTTTAGGTAGAACTTGCCCTTTAGAATTTGGCCGTTCACGGCTCAGCTGGGATTTCGAACCCGACAAATAAATAAAATAACAATTCGTTCATTTTTAACGAATCACTATTGTTTGTATGTTTAATTTTCCAATTCTTGATGCATTTCTACACTAGTTTTTTTTCTATGTCGCATATACTATATATATATATATTACTGCCATTTATTATATATAACTTAAATTTTAGGCTTTAGGTACCTTGTTATAGTATTCAGCACACCCTATTTTGTTAACCACCGTACGCCACTGATATATATGATGCAAACCCACAAGGAAAAAGAAAAATGATTCCAAGGCTTTTTGTGTATTCAGAAGTACACCTCGTCAAGGAATGACGAGGTGTACTTCTGAATACACGAAAGGCCTTGGAATCATTTTTCTTTTTCCTTGTGGGTTTGCATCATTCATTCATTTCACGTGTTTAATTGTGAAATTCATCCCATATATATATATATATATATATATATATATATATATATATATATATATATATGTTAATCCCTCCGTCTATGGCCCGGGATGGTTCGAAGTCGACGGGGTTCTAGTTAGGTGGCAGCAACGGATGTGTGACTTGCAGTAGTTTTCTTCTATATTACTCTCCGAGTTCTTCTATAGTGGCTCGGAGGACTCTGATAGACTTACTAAAAATGCTGAAGGTTCCGGACTCTTCTTATAGCGTATCCGGAAAGTTTAATGACTAAGTTCTTCTGAAGAGAGCAAGGCTCGAAGGATAAGATAAAAACTATCTTTTACTGTAATTTACTGCTAAAATGTACAGGTAGTGCTCAGCCTCTGAATTAGCTTCTGAATGACAATGGAAGATTTTTACTGGGGTTTATATACCCAAAAACTGCTAACATAATTATTATTAAATGCTAAAAAGGCTGTATTATTTTTGTACAATATTCGAAAATAAAGTAAATTTTCAGCTGTGGTAAGGCTTGAACGAGTAAACAAAATATTTGAAGACGAAACCATATTTTTATCTTAAACCGCGACTTTTCAGATCTGATGTTATTATGATCTGCCAAGTTAACTAAAAGTGGAAATCGGACTATGCATCTTTACACTAAAATAGGCATATGAGTAAAATTTTAAGGTTTAAGATGTACAATTTTAATGCTTAGGCAAGACATGATCTCATCTTTTATAACGAAAGAGAATGTATACAAAATATGAACATTGCAAAGCTTAAGCAGGATTCCTTATTAAGCGAAATCTAAAAAAATTATTATGAGATTTTAAAAAACAACAGGTCACCAATTATTTAGCAAAGTAGAAAGCAAATCAAAAATTTTATCCAAACTCGCGTTGGGCGATTTTGGTCCTTATGTAAAAATGAATACACACACGTACATACATGAGTATAGGCATTATATAAAGTTAAATATATAAGAATATACAGGATTATATAAATACATGAACCATATAACACATGAATTTTTAAAATGGATACAAGAACTATATAAATGAATACAAGAATTACATGAAGAATAAGATAATATAGAAATATGGGAATTATTTATGGTTCATTTTTACACACACACACATATATATATATATATATATATATATATATATATATATATATATATATATATATATATATCAAAGACAAATCTAGACATTTCATTAAAGGGGTGTCCAAAGAAAAAAGGGCACAGTACTAAAAAAATGTTCTTAAACCAGATCACCAATGAGCGAGTGTAAAATCAATTGTATTGTTTTATTAGATCAGTCTCATTCAAATATGATACAAAATAAAAACAAAATATGGGTACAACAGTTATCACAGAAAGTTTTTCAAACAATTACAAATGACTTGCCAAATTAAAAGAACTATGAGAATAAGATAAAGATAAAAAGAGTGATATGGCTGCTCCAGTACTAAGGGCACCTATGAAACCCATTACAACTACAAACTTGGAAGACAATGTATACGGATAAAGACTCAAAATAGAATTTGAATAAAATAAAATAACTATGCTCTATCTATTTACAAAAACAAAATTTGTTTTCAGAGGCATACACATCATTCAAATTGGGCACTTGCAAGAAATTGAGAGGGGGGTTTCCAGACGTCGCCAACCCCCCTCCCCTCTAGATCCGCCTATGTACAGTATATATATATATATATATATATATATATATATAGTGTTTGTTTGCTGTTGTGACGGTTACACATGTTTCGATCGAAGTCCGAATAAAAGCGGTATTACAGTAAAAATCCTGTAGTTAATCAGTTTTAAACGGTGCCGATATTGTGAGTTAATTGATAGTGCATAGTGGTATTTCTTTTTAAAAAAGTAAAAATCGCGGCATATACCAAAAAAGTAAATAAAAACAAAGTGAATATATAGAGTATTTGTTTTTTTTTCCGAGAGTCTCTTTGTGAGGAAAGTTTTGTTTTTGAAGTGCCCGCAAATATCCCACCATTATCCCCAGCAGCCACAGTCGAGAGGACCAATCAGTGAGAAATATACAGCGTGCCCCATCCCCCGCCCCTGGAGTAACGGAAAATTCTTTCCCTCACCCAGCTTGATTCATCCCCCACCCAATACCTCCCATAATACCCCTTTTTGATTCACTTCACCAACATGGAAATTAATACATACCGCAACTCTGTGGTATCTGTAAGGATGCAATAGATGAGACAGGGGCGATGAGGTGTGATTTTTGTCAGCTACTTTTTTATTTTAAATTCCTAGAATGGGGAGATGAAAAAATCCCCCCTATAACGAAGGCGAAATAGAAAAAAATCAAATACCGTCACAAAACGAGGCCGAAAACACACAGGCGACAAAGAGTGTAAAGACAACACACAGCATAAAGGCAACGAAGGACACAAACACAACTAGCACAAATAGCACACATAGGACAAGACAAGAGGGCAGTCAAGAAAACGGAGTGAAACTGTCCCCCAATAAGGAGCAAAAAACAAAGGCCAAGAGTAAATATGGGGAAGGAATTATATGCAGATATTATATAAAAGATAATTGCAGATTTAAAAGAGGACAATGTATATATGAACATCCCCCAATATGCAATTTCTTCTATAATAATGGTCATTGTAAATTTGGAGACGGATGTAAATTCTACCACCCAGACATCTGCAGGACTTACGCAAAATATGGAACCTGCAAATTCGGGAAAAAATGCTACTATCAACATCTCCCGACGGACTCAAAGAACAAAGGAAAAAGTTTAAATGACAATAGGAATAACAGCAATAGGAACAAAATAAGCTAACAAGAAAATTTTTTCAACATCGCGGACACGTTACGGATGCTAAATGTCATCCACATGCAGTTGACACAGCAGGAAACCCCCGAGCCAAACCACTACCGGGCAAGAAGCTACCAGTACAAGTAGGCGGAAACGGATCTCTCTCGGAGGATCATAGGGCAACGAATCAAGCGATATAGAAGGAAAACGAACTTGAAATGCGCAAGGGGCAACGAAAAACAGAGAACATAAAAATTGTCCTGGCTAATATTCAAGGAATAAGACCAAACCAATCCCTCAATAAGGTTTCGTACCTGAAAGGATTTATGGACGAAACAAGGGCAGACATCGCATGCCTCACAGAAACCCATCTTAAAGATTGCCAAGGAAATTGTGAAAATTGTATATTGATAAGAAAGAGATAAATATAGAGGGCTTCAATTTACTAAGAGCGGATAGAACGACGAGATGTAAAGGTAGCTGTGCTATATATGTACAGGAAGGTCATATGACAGAGACGATAATAAGTAAATCAAACAGCTATGTGGAACTCCTAGCAGTGAAAATAGAAAAACTAAACGTGATAGTAATAGTCATCTATAGACCTCCAAGCACCCCAACCGAAAAATTCTCGGAGGCCATTGATGACATCAGAAAGCTAATAAAGGCCATAAACCCTCCATCCCCCAATATAATGATCTGCGGAGACTTTAACTTCCCATTTATAAAATACAAAAAGGTGGATAGGAATATATATATTCACCAGGACAAGGGGGGCACAAGAGAAGACCAGGAGCAAGCAAAAATGTTGATGGCTCTCACAAATGAGTTTATGCTGACACAGGAGATAACAGAAAATACCAGAAAAAATAACTGCCTGGATCTGGTATTCACGAATAACACGAACTTGATTGCTGATATAAAAATAACCCCAACCATTATCTCAGACCACAACTTAATCGAGATATCAACAAATATGACGAGAGCATTAAAAGACAATACACATATTAGGAAAGAAGTAAATTCGGGGCCTTTAACTTAAACTCCAAGACTATAAATTGGGAAGCATTCAGATCGCACATGGCCCAAATATGATAAAATGGAGAACGATTTTCGAGAATAAAACAACTGAAGAAATGCTAACAACCTTGGAAGAAAAAACGTTGAGAATTTTAGAAAAATATGCTCCGAAATCACAGCCAAAAGGAAAGAGGAGCTGGCTAGAGCGGCAAAAGAAAGAGAGTGGAGGCGAAGTTAGGCAACTGCGGAGATAATGAGAGGAAAGCAATAAAAGAAAAACTGGAGGGTATGATAGGGAAATACAAGCCCTGATTAAGGACCACACAGAGAGGGAAGAGGAAAAGGCGGTAGAAGCAATAAAGGAAAATCCAAAATACTTCTATAGCTATGCAAAAAGGAAAACAAAAACGCGCGCCGCTATTGGGCCCTTAAGGACGAGAAATAATGAACTAACAGACGATCCAAAAGAAATATCTGATACATTGAGAGCTCACTATGAATCAGTTTTCAGTACCCCAAAAAGTGACAAAGCGATACCTGACATAAATGCATTCTTTGAAGAGGAATTGCAAGGAGAGTATATAACAGACTTTGATTTTACACCAGAAGATGTAGCGAGAGCTATAGGACAAATGAAACCACATTCAGCTGCAGGTCCGGACAATTGGAACGCATTATTGATTAAAAACTGTAAAAATGAAATAGCTACACCTTTATACTGGAAATGGAGAAGATCCCTAGACACTGGGGAAATACCGAGCATCTTGAAAAGAGCAAACATTGTCCCTATATATAAAGGAGGGGACAGATCTCAAGCAAAGAACTATAGACCAGTGTCATTGACGTCCCACCTCACCAAAGTATTTGAAAGAATAGTTAGAGAGAAAATTTATGACTTCTTGGAGACACGGGAAAGATTCAACGAAAATCAGCATGGATTCCGATCAGGTAGATCATGCCTATCACAACTAATAGAACACTACAACAATATCCTAGATGCATTGGAAGGCAATGACAACTACGATGTTATATACACAGAGTCGTCAAAATTCAAGGTATATCATCATCAGAATCGGAAGTACGCAGCTCAGTACCACAAGGGACAGTACTGGCCCCACTCCTGTTCATTATCATGCTAACAGACATAGACAGCGGAGTAAACAGCAATAGTAAAGCAGAAAAATCAGCGATGTACATGACGTGGAGGCCTTGCAGAGGGACACGAACAAAATATACAAATGGTTAGAAGACAACAACATGTCATTTAACACCGAGAAATTTCAGCTCCTGAGATATGGTAGAAAAGAAGAACTTAGACTGCATATTATGTTTCAGATAGACAGGAAATTCAGAGAAGCACGAAAGCGATCGATCTCGGGATAATAATGACAGATGATGCGAAATTCGAAACACAAAATCAAATAGCGATGAATAAAACAAAAAGAGTCGCCGGACAGGTACTAAGAACGTTCAAGAGAAGGGACAGGACAGTAATGATTCCCCTGCTAAAAACACTGATTATACCAAAACTTGAATACTGCTCAGTTTTGACGTCCCCATATAAAAAGGAAGAAACTAATAAACTAGAAGAAACGCAAAGGCATTTCACAGCCAAGATTGATGGCTGCAAAGAACTCAACTACTGGGAAAGACTACGTAAACTAAATCTGTACTCCCTGGAAAGAAGAAGAGAGAGGTACACCATAATCTACATATGGAAAATGATCGAAAAACTGGTACCAAACCTAAAACTAAACCCAATTACCATTCAAACAACACTGGAAAATAGGAAAGGCAGAATGTATAGTGTTCCCAAATTAAAGGCCCGACAAGGGACCTCCTCAACTCTGAAGGAAAATAGCTTGGTTGTCAGGGGTCCAAGACTTTTCAACCAGCTTCCAAAGGACCTCAGAAACGTAACAGGGGTCAAAGTTGAAATCTTCAAGAGAAGACTGGATGCCTGGCTCAGGACGGTACCAGATGAGCCGGGCGTGCCTGGCTATGTACGGTGGAGAGCGCAAGAAAGCAGCTCACTCCTCCACCAAGCCAGACCTAGAGGCGGGGCCACCAGCTTGACGTGCGTGTGAAGAGAGACCAACGCACGAAACAACATAAGGTTCATAAAGTGTATATATATATATATATATATATATATAAAATACAACTCAGAATGGTTCCCTGAGAAACTTTCCCCAGAAGAGTTCCTTGTTCCATGCACAGTCGGTGTGTAACATATATATATATATATATATATATATATATATATATATATACTACAGGGTGGGCCGTAAGTTTCCATACATAGGAAAAATAAACATTTTTTTATGGACAACCATTTTTATTTATATAATATGCTCTACATGGTTGCCATTGTTTTGAAAACACATTTCAATACGTGTTCCCCACTGTTGATGAACACGCATTAGCACAGTTGACGTTATGCTTGTAATGGCGTTGGTGATACGTTCCTTTAGATGATTTATGTCTCGTATCTTTTCCTGATACACCATGGCCTTCAAGTGCCCCCAAAGATAGAAATCAAGGGGGGTGAGATCTGGGGATCTGGGAGGCCACTCCACAGGACCACGCCGACCAATCCAAGCATCCGGAAACTGCTGATCCAAATACCGACGCACGTGAAGACCATAATGAGGTGGGGCTCCATCTTGCTGGAAGTAAACTGGGAAGTTACCTTCCTCGTTTAGCAGGGATGGGAAAATCTCTTCTTGCAACATGTTAAGATACCTTTCGGCATTAAGATTTCCACTGACAAAAATTGGTCCAATAATTCTGTCACCCCATATCCCGGCCCACACCATCACTTTACCGGCACCTTGCATCTTCGTCGGACTCAGCCAGTTAGGGTTAGCATTACTCCAATAACGTAGGTTTTGCCGATTAACCTCTCCATTGACGTAAAAATTTGCTTCATCAGTAAACAAGATCTTAGTTGAAAAGTTTGCATCCTCGTTCACTTTGGTTAATGCCCATTCACAGAATTCCATCCGTCTATCCGGGTCGTCTTCACTCAAATGCTGTGCCATATGCAATTTGTATGGATGCCATTTGTTTGCTTTCAAAATGCGCCTGATACTCGATCTGCTGACACCACTTTCTGCAGACAACCGTCGTGTACTTTTTCTGGGACTCCGTGTAAGCGCTGTAAGTATCGTAGCTGTTGTGTCTTCATCGGTGGCTGTACGTCTTGGACCACTTCGCGGTTGATCTGCAACATTTCCAGTTTTCTGAAACTTGTTAATAAGTTTTGCCACAGTGTCGTGTGTGATGTTCGTTCCATGTTGTCTGTTAAAGTTCATTGCAACCATGCGACTGCTTCCCGACCCAGCCATCAGTATGATTTCAATTCGTTGCTCTTTCGTCAAACGCATATTCTTAGGGTATCTGAAACATAAAAACAAACTTTTAATTTTTCCTATGTATGGAAACTTACGGCCCACCCTGTACATATATATAAAATCTTTGTATTAGAGGCCACATGTAAAAACAGAAACGACAGCGCAAATTTCAAAACGAACAGGACTCCCAAAATTTATGACATAACCCAAGGCTGGTTTAGCTTAACGAGTTACCTTAGATTAGAAACGTAAAAGTTTTTTCTGAGGACAGACAGACACAATTTTGGTGAATTATAGTAGTAATGGCGTCATAATCAAAGTTAATTAAATAAATATTACCCTGTTATAGTAGATTCAACTCAAGATAGTTCATATGAAGACCAACTTTGCTTAGTAATTCAATGCTGTACTAAAGACGAGCCAGCATTGACATTTTTAGGTTACATTGCCTTAGAACAGTGGTTCCCAAACTTTACTAACTGTCGGAACCTTTACAGACTTGTTTTTATTTCGCGAAACCCCAACTCCATATATATATATATATACATATATATATATAATATATATATATATACACATTTAACTGCAATGACCACGCAGTATATTAATGTATAGAAACGACGTAAGTATAGAGGAGCGTTCTGCACACGAGGAAGAGAAATAACGAACAAATGAAAAATGAGGTACCCGCCCGGGAATCGAACCCAGGATCTTCCAATTGCCGGTCAGATATGCTATCCACTACACACAGGCCTCGATCAGTCAGAAGTCGTAATCTCCACATAGGGCAGAAACCAATGCCCTAAGTGGGCACCCTCGCAAATCGTGAATATGTACATTGTACATTTAACTGCAATGACCACGCAGTATATTAATGTATAGAAACGACGTAAGTATAGAGGAGCGTTCTCCACCGAGGAAGAGAAAACGAACAAATGGAAAATGAGGTACCCGCCCGGGAATCGAACCCAGGATCTTCCAATTGCCGGTCAGATATGCTATCCACTACACCACAGGCCTCGATCAGTCAGAAGTCGTAATTCTCCTACATAGGGCAGAAACCAATGCCCTAAGAGGGCACCCTCGCAAATCGTGAATATGTACATTGTACATTTAACTGCAATGACCACGCAGTATATTAATGTATAGAAACGACGTAAGTATAGAGGAGCGTTCTGCACACGAGGAAGAGAAATAACGAACAAATGAAAAATGAGGTACCCGCCCGGGAATCGAACCCAGGATCTTCCAATTGCCGGTCAGATATGCTATCCACTACACCTGGGTTCGATTCCCGGGCGGGTACCTCATTTTTCATTTGTTCGTTATTTCTCTTCCTCGTGTGCAAACGCTCCTCTATACTTACGTCGTTTCTATACATTAATATACTGCGTGGTCATTGCAGTTAAATGTACAATGTACATATTCACGATTTGCGAGGGTGCCCTCTTAGGGCATTGGTTTCTGCCCTATGTAGGAGACTTACGACTTCTGACTGATCGAGGCCTGTGGTGTAGTGGATAGCATATCTGACCGGCAATTGGAAGATCCTGGGTTCGATTCCCGGGCGGGTACCTCATTTTTCATTTGTTCGTTATTTCTCTTCCTCGTGCAGAACGCTCCTCTATACTTACGTCGTTTCTATACATTAATATACTGCGTGGTCATTGCAGTTAAATGTACAATGTATATTCACGATTTGCGAGGGTGCCCTCTTAGGGCATTGGTTTCTGCCCTATGTAGGAGAATTACGATTCTGACTGATCGAGGCCTTTGGTGTAGTGGATAGCATATTGACCGGCAATTGGAAGATCCTGGGTTCGATTCCGGGCGGTACCTCATTTTTCATTGGTTCGTTATTTTCTCTTCCTCGTGTGCAGAACGCTCCTCTATAATTACGTCGTTTCTATATATATATTATATATACTGTGTATATATATATATATATATTATAAGCAAAGAATCACAGGGAAAAGGAAAAGGAAACACGAAATCCGAGCGCTTTCGTGATATATTCACATATTCAGGGACAAGATTTTGTGATTTTATTGTATATTATATATATATATAATATATAATATATATATATATATAATATTAGACTTAGAGCTGTAAAATATTTATTGAGCAACAAAACTTACAGATTATAGTGATGAGCACAATACAAATTTTTAGTGAAAACACTTAAGTAAATAAAGCCTATCAGAAATTAACTTGATAGTGCACCACGCCAATGGCTATAGTTATACTGATTGGTTCACAATTAATTACGAAACAAGTGCACATCAAATCAACTGGCAACTTAGAAAATTTTAATTTTAGCCAAAACATATTGCTCAAAATTAATTACAGTTAAATTCTCACGAGTGAAATATATATATTAAAATTTGTTATAAATAATATGACAAATTTTAAATACTATGACAGAATTTACATGATATTTATTTTAAAACAGTGCTGATAGAACCAGTCTTTTATAAAATCGTTAAAATTAAAATCTGCCAAATTACACTTTTGCAGTAGCCGAGTAGCGAAAATTTATTTACATATATTTATCAGATTTTAATTTTAGCGAAAAATAGTTAGTGATCCCAAATCCACGATGGTGCCATTTCAAGTCAGAATAAGAATATAACATATTATTTAACAAAAAGCCACAAGGTAAAATTACGTATAAATATTATGACCGCAATTAGATCTTAATATTAAGACCTGATTAGACTGATTAGAAAACGTGTCACGGAACCCTTGTTAAGCCTCCGTGGAACTCCAGGGTTCCGCGGAACACAGTTTGGGAACCACTGCGGCTTAGAAGAAAGGCACACTGGAAGGAAAGTATTTGTCGAAAACTGTTTTGGAAGAACTGAGAAAGCGAGATATTGAAATATCAGACTGTTTTGGCTAAACTTATGACAATGCAGCAAATTTATCTGGCATATATAATGGAGCGCAAAAGTTTACTATAGATGCATCTGCGCAAGCTGCAGTATACATACCATGCGCTAATACAGCCTAAATTTATCAAGCGAAACAACTATTAAAACTTTTGAAGCGTGCACAAACTTTTTGTCTTCTGTAAAACCTCTATAACTTTTTCCGTGGTTCAACTCGAAGATAACAAAAATTACATCAATCCATTTTAGGAGGAAAGCTTTTAAAAGCCTTATCAAGTACACGATTTTCAGCTCGTTTCGAAGCTGCTGAGGCGTTACACAATAGATATAAAGAAGTAATACAGTGCTTGGATAACCTTTTACAAGACGAGTTCTTGAACCGAGATGCAAAAACAGAAGCCAAAAACTTGAAAAAAACTATTGTACCTCGACTCAGCAGTATTATGTGTTATTCTAGAGGATATGCTGACAAGAATTAATGCAGTTAGTACTTCAGTACAAGAAATAGCACCAATTTGAAGCAGTGCTATACTTCATTATCAAGCCTAAGTGAATACACATCGAATAAGCGAAGTGAGGACATTTGCAGTGGTTACGTTGAAAGGGGAAAAATGCTGTTGAGAGTATCAAATGGACAAGATTTTGAACCTTCATTCAAAAGCGAAGGAAAAATAAAAAGGTGAGAAAGAAATTCTATGACAAATTAAAAGCACAGGGAAGTGATTTCATTTCAACATTACTCAAAACCTCTGTGATTATTTTTGAGTAACAACCTTTTTAAAATGCTAGCCTCGCTAATCTTTGATCTCAAGCGACGCAGCCAAATTTATAGAAAACTCAACAATGTGTTCGCTTTCTTATGGTGCAGATAGGTGTCAACAACGAACTTTGTTCAAATATATGAATATGAAAAAAATGACAATGACAGCTTCAAAGAAGAATTATTATCGCAGTTCCATTCGTACAGGAACACTTTTTTCCAAGATAGGAAATTTGATCCAAATAGTTTGTCATTAAATCTGAAAGAAACTAGACTTTTTCCGAATGCTGAAATTGCATTACGAATATTCTCATGTTTACCCTTGTCTAATGCGGAGGGAGAGATGTCTTTTCCCAACTGAAATTAATTAAAAACTACCCAAGGACAACAATGATGCAAAACAGATTCTTGAACTTCGCAATGCTAAGTATTGAAGCCGACATTGTCAAAACTTCAGATACGGCAGAAGTTATTTATAAATTTGCTGCAGCCAAAGCTCGTAAAATATTATTTTTAAAAGTACATTATGTACAGTTGTGTTCATTATTCGTAAGACTCTTGAGAACAGATAGTGACACATAGCATATATTTGTTGTGTGTACTACAAACGGTTGTAACATTTTATGAATAACAAGATATTAAATTTGTTGTGTTCAGGTATAAAATATCTCTCAAATACAATGGTAATTATGAATGTGTAACACCTTTGCAAAGCTGTCAAATATCATCGTTTAAATGGCTCTATGTTTATTGATATGAATCACTGTAATAGTTTAATTTTCTGTAATTCTCTCCTTTGAGGTGAGAGACCGCCAAGAGTCACAGCTACAGTGTTTCAACACTTAAGTTGTAACATGGAACTTATTAATACAAAACAATTATATGCATTTATGATGATGCCTCAATACAAAACATTCTTCGTTTCTAAATAATATTTCTCACAGTGGCTGTTTATTACTATATCAGTGTTGCTGATCTCCAAAGAGCATTTGCTCCGGATATAAGAATGCCATACCAGTAGTATCCATTCAACTGTCGTCCATTTACCAATTGGAAGATATTCTAAGCAGTGACGAATGAAATCTACAGATACCCATCAATTTGGTAATGTTATAATGTTATTAAAATTTAATATGCATAAAATCATTGTTTTTCATTCATAAACCGCCTATATATGTATTTATATATATATATATATCAGGTTTTTGCTCTGTCTCTGTTATAACACAAAATAATATCCGAATCTATGTTCAATATTAAATGTAAATAAATAAATAAATAAATCAATAAATAAATACAGGGGGAATGGATAGTGCAAGTCATGGAATTTGCTCAGGGTGTAATAATGCCTACCAACGGCTGTTTTTATACATTGAAACTTCAGTTTGTTCAGGATGACAGGCTTGTCAATATCATGAACACTGTCCGAAGTTTATTTATAGTTTTTACAAGACCATTTTTTATTCATTTCATTGACATCCCCCTCGTTAATATATATCCCCTTCTTGAATTTATATTTAATTATTCATTTATATTTCCTTAGTAATATGTAAACCAGAGTGATGAATGGAAATAATTATGTTCTAAAGACATTTGGCAATGAGTCAACCAATCAATTAGCGCTCACTCACTCCCAGATTCATTCATAAAATGTTACAACCGTTTGTAGTGCACACAACAAATGTATGCCAGTTGTCGCTATCTGTTCTCAAGCAGGCACGTGCACAGGGGGGGGGGGCTTGGGGTGCTTGAGCCCCTGCCCTTTTTCTTCTTCATATCAAAAGTGCCCTTTTAGTCAAAATTCATAAATATATTGATTCGACATAAATTTGAATTAATTAGTTATATTTTTATTTAGTTACTGCTACTTCAACAGATTTTCAAAACTGGAATTACTTTGATCTATGATTTTTTTATTAGAATAATAAACTTAACATACCGTTACTATTATTTTGTCAATCAGGAGGGCGTCCCTAGTGGTAACACTGACTGCAGCTGTTCACTGTTGATTGCGTCTCTCGGGTATGTGGGTGTATTGTTTACTGTTTGTTTATTTTACGTTAACCTAAGCTAACTAGTGATTTCTCACTGATAATTATGGTAAGTTGGAATCCAAAGCAGTGTGACATTACTCCAAAAAATATTGTATGACATTACTCGTAAAGTTGGTAAAAACGTCCACGTCCCCTACTTAGTCTTAGGCCTCAAGAAATTAGGAGGAGATTTAAAGGAAAGGATGAAGATAAGACAGGAAAAATCCTAAAGTCGCTCCATAGCCTAATTGTGCCACTAAACTGGAAGACAGGTGGAGAATTGGCAACAAGTAGTAAAGTTCAAGGTCTAAATACTCTCTGCAAGTTCTATGGCTTTGAAGAAGAGGAAGACAAACTTTTGACAGAATTGAGGATATTTCACTCAGCCTACTCACTGCCAAAAAATGATCTGAGATCCACCCTCAATTGTTTCAAGGAAAACGATGCCCATTTTGTCTTCCCAATTATGTATGAGTTGCTTAAAATTTATGCAACACTTCCAGTAACAACAGCAACTGTGGAGCGCTCCTTTCCCAAGCTCAAGTTAGTTAAGCATAAACTGCGGAGCCTGTGTGGAGAAGAAAGACTCTCCGATCTCATGCTGCTTAGCATTGAGAAAGACATCTCTGTTGATAATGAAGAAGTGATAAACATTTTCAAGCACATGGCCAACAGGAGACTGCTATTATGATTTATTAAACATGTTGGCTTCCTTATTCTTCAGTATGCATTGCATTTCATTGTAGATGATTAAGAATATAATTTTTGCTTTTGTATTTTCCTGATAAGAATCAATATTTTTCTATTGCTACTTAAGAGCTGTGGCCATCATATTAAATAGCCCACAGTATATTTCTATAAATCTTTAATTTATAGTTTCATATTATTCCATATTTAAATGTATATACAGCAGAATACTGTAATTTATATGATGAGCAAGCAAAAAATCAATATAAGTAAAATTGAATAATAATTGTAAATACACTCCAATATTTCAATATCTTCATATCTTTTTGAAAATCTTGCAATAAAAACATGCCTTTTTACAACAAATTTTCATTTATTTTCTTTAATCAGCTTTATATACAAAAATAATGCATTAAATTTAATGGAATTTAAGAATATTTACCACATACAATTTTAAAATTTTTCTTTGTGTGTGTATACATATATATAGCCTATATGGCATTGCGGATTTCATTTTTAAAAATGTTAGGGGAGTGCCCTTTTTTCAACTGAGCCCCTGCCCTTCTGAAAGTCTGTGCACGTCACTGTTCTCAAGAGTGTCCTACGAATAATGAGCGCAACTGTACATTCAACTCTATAAACCAAACGTAATGAACATGATTGTAATTTGTAAGTCACAAGAAGAGATACTGTGACAACACTGTACAAATCATTCAGTCATACTTGTTAAAATAGTAGTATTAGTTTGGTTTCACTAAGTTTAGCAATGTACTATACGCTCGGTCACATTTAAAACCCATAATTAAAAACACTGCAGAAATTGATAAAATAAATGCGACATTTGTTGAAATCAAAGACAACTTACGAAAGAAATTAATTATAGGTTTAGTATATAGGCCTCCCTCTGAGACTGTCGATAGCAGGGGCGTAACTAACGGGGGGGACGGAGGGGACATGTCACCCCCAACTTTTGAACTGAGGGGGATAATATAGGTTTTGTCCCACCAACTTTTGATCTAAGTTAGCTTACGTGAAGGAAAATATTTAGTTCTTGAAATAATCTATGATGAGCAAATCTTTAATTATATTAGTCCTATTAGTATGCTGGAAAGTATTACTGATTTAGTACTAACTAGCAAAAGGTCGGCGCTACGCGCCGATTTTGCTAGATCTGCGGTGCTTCGGCTGAATTGTGGGCCTACGGCCAGGGCCGGATTAACCATTAAGCAAAATAAGCCCGTGCTTAGGGCATCAAGGGAAGGGGGGCACTGGTCAACAAATTTTAAGGAATTTTTTGTATCTTTAATGAAAGTAGCCGATTCTTATGTATTTTTGCATGCTGAATTTGAAAATGATAGTGAAATTGTTTAATTAGTTCGCGTTTTTAAGATATCATGGTGATTATTGTGTAAGTACTGCTAAAAATTTATCCCACAACATATATGTATTTTAAGGAGCACACTCACTTCAATGTCGTTTCCTCTTGGCCTGTCTCTTGTACTCTGACTGTGTAGTGTCTCTTATTACTGACCAGCAGAAATCAGCCAGCATAGATGAATTCCACTTGCCCTGGTAACGTTTCTCAAGAGCTGAAATCTGCTGATGAAAACGTTCCCCATGTTCGTCATTTACTTCACCAAGGTTTGCCGGGAAAAAGTCGAAATGGGAATGGAGGAAATGAATTTTTAGAGACATGTTACATCCCATTCTTTGGTACGCCTTCAACATATTATCCACCAATTCATCTGCATTTGGAGCTCTGTTGTTTCCAAGGAAATTTTGCGACACTGACTTGAACGAGACCCAAGCTTCTTTTTCTGCGCCCTCCAAAAGTGTCTCGAAATGTTCATCTTTCATCAGATTTCGTATATGAGGACCAACAAATATGCCTTCCTTGATTTTTGCCTCACTGAGTCGAGGGAACTTCTGGAAAAGATACTTAAATGCCTTTCCATCCTTATTGAGTGCCTTCACAAAATTTTTCATAAGCCCTAACTTAATATGTAACGGTGGTAGAAGTATTTTGCTTGGCTCTACTAATGGCTCGCACGAAACGTTTTTCACACCTGGCACTAAACGTTCTCTTAGAGGCCATTCCTTCCTTTCATAATGCTGTGACCTAGCACGGCTGTCCCACTCGCAAAGGAAGCAGCAGTACTTCGTGTAACCCTGCTGGAGACCAAGTAACATGCCGACCACTTTCAAATCACCACATATGCTCCATTTGTGAGCGTTGTAGTTTATGTGGTGAAGCAGATATTGCATATTTTCATATGTCTCCTTCATGTGGACAGAATATCCAATTGGAATGGCAGCTTTTTCGTTTTTGTTATGAAGTAGTACAGCCTTAAGGCTTAGCTTAGAGGCATCAATGAACAACCTCCATTCGTCATCTCTGTATGTTATATTTAGAGCATTCATTAAACCAACAAAATCTGTACACACCACGAAGTCACCATGTTTGATGAAGAAAGTCTCCAACGTGGATTGCCTAGTGCGGTACATGGATATTTGGACATCATCATGAAGAAGATGCCACTATTAAAGGCGTGAGGCGAGCAATTCTGCCTTAGACTTCGGTAAGTCCAAATCTCTGATGAGGTCATTCAGTTCGTGTTGGGTGATTTTATGCGGTTCTGTAGACAGTTCACTGGGCACAAAGTCGGTATCTTGTGATGTTGTGGGATGTGCAATGTCTTCATCTGTACTCGTTACAGGATGCTCTTCGTCATCCAAATCGAGGGTGTCTGAGGAGGTAGGAGGATTGGGCACAGGTATGTTTTCGTTATGGGGCACAGGTCGAATGGCGGATGGAACATTAGGATACTTGAGGGTCCATTTTTTCTTACTAATTCCACGTAATGGCGGAACCATGCAGAATAAACAGTCATCCACGTGGTTACTTTGTTCCCTCCACACGACGGGGATGCCGAAGCCCATTGACCTCGGTTTCCCATTGTACCACTCAAATAATGTAGTTGCACATGTAATGCAGCATATATGCGGCGCCCACGTTTTGTCCCGATCTCCTAATTTGCACTTAAAATAAAGGTGGTACGTTTTCTTGATGGCAGGTGTTAACGTCTTCTTTTGCGATTTTAATGTTACTTTGCCGCAAATATAGCAAAAGTTATTTGAGTCATTAACGCATTTACGTGGCATTTTGCTTATAACGTCAATGAGAAACTGATCGCAAGATTACGCTTTAACACGCACTACACTCTATATGTCATGAAGTAACCACAGGTGCGAATTACGAGGAAACACTACAAAAGCACTATGTCAAAATGTGAAATAACGTGTCACCACAACAAGCGTCACTCTAGAACTGAGCTAAAGGGATTTACGATGTACTCAAGATGGCGCCAGACAACGAGGTTGCCAAACGAGCACATTCTACAGTGTTGCCATATGTTATGCTTCAATGATATATTCATTTCAATTGGGAAATAATGAAAACAGGGCACCCGTGTATCTTCTAAACGCGAACCAATCATGCAAAATGAAGGTCATTTTCGGATTCAGCGACGTCGAATTACTAAAGAAATGATGGTTTCATCGAAGATACATTTTGGCTGTTGATTAGTGGCACCACAGAAATTTTCCATTGTCGGATTTACCATGGATTTATTATATTATTATAATCGCGGCTTATAGCCTATAAGCTGTTGAAAACTGAATTATATATATTCATATATAGTATTTATTTTTTTTCATTGTTTGAATTTGTAGTGAACAACAACCCTTTTGAGAGAATAAATATATTTCGTTGTAATCACACACTTTACGCTTTGCGTTATTATTTTGTTTATATCAAATCTTTGAGCGCCATATTAAAAATACATATAGATTAAATATTTTCGTGTGCTATAGGAAGTTATTCTGAACGTGTGATTTGTGCATATAATATTAAATATATATTTTACATAATCATTTGGTATTGTTTTACAGAAAGATTTAGGTTTATAGAATTGTAATATAAATTAATATTAAAATAAAAGAAACTATAAACTCTCTATATTGCTGTTGTATCAAGTGATGTTTATCACGGCCATTATAATAATAAGATATACTGACCTAAGTTAATTAGCGTTGAAGAAGTTTATCTGTTGCTCTCTCTTCTTCTCTAGGGTAAGTCTATGAAGTGTACTTTATTTGTATATATAACAATATTTTATCATACACGTATCTTTATTTTATAATTTATTTATCTATTGTCATAACAGTATAAAAGAATTTAGATTGTAATAACCAGAGTGAATAATTTGTAATGTATATATAACATCAAACGTAGTTTGGACAATTTAGGCCCTAAGCAAATGTTCATATTTCCTATAATTAAATATTGTGTTTTAAATAAATAAATAAATGTAAATATAAAATGTGGCTCGTTAATAGTGAAATGTTAATATTGATATTTTTATAGATTGCGTATTATTAATTCTAATGTTAAGTATTTTTATTTTATAGGTTTCGGTTCCTTCTTTCGGTTCCTTCTTTTGGTTCCTTCTTTCGATTTGATTTGTATTCAACATTTCGAGTTGATATTTCGGTTGAGTTATATTTAATTGCCACTTATATTTAAATTGCCACTTTGGTTGTGTACGGTTCCCATTTTGTCTTTCTGAGAATAAAAGAACAAAGCCAAGATTGTGATATGTGTAACTGTGTTGATTGCCACATAATATACAAATAAAATATTCTTTTTATTTCTGTATTTTACAGACCCCAAGAACCAAGATGAAACGTGTTCAGTTAAGTGGTGCACCAAAGCGAAAACTATCAAAAGAGAAACAAGAGAAGACTTTGGATTTAGAGTCCAAGACTGCAAAGCTGACTGATTTCTTCACACAAGTTCCACGACCACAACGTCAACATGATATACCGATTCTGAATCAAACCAATCTCCGTCATCAGAAGTGGACACAAATACCACTTTGATCACTTCAAAACCAAAATATGATGACGTTGGAATCACCGAGGTGTCACAAGCAGGTTCATCTACCACATGTCTCACTACTGATCTCACTTTGCCTGTAAATTTTCTTGATACCTCTACTGCAAATGTTGATTCAAGTTGCTTTACAAGACATTCTGGGGTTGAAATAATTGCTGAAAATGAAAGTTTAGTGGACCATGGTGATGGTGGTGAAATGAATCAGTCTGCAGAAGATGAAGTAAATATAGCAAAAGATCCAGGGTTGTGGCTTGATTTCTCTGCTGATGATGTGGCTTATTGGATTGCTTGTGGACCCAGTGACTGTCAACACCACAATGGGCCATTTGACAAGTCTTACCGGCATTTCAGTAGTGGCAAACCAGCAAGATACTGTTCACAAAAACTTTTCGTTGGGACAAAAGCCAATGGTGAGAAATACAAGAGAGAGTGGTTATTGTATTCACCATCAACAGGATCAGTTTACTGTTATGTTTGTAAACTGTTTGCTCCTAAAAATGTCTCACATTTTGTTATAAGAGAAGGGTTCAGTGACTGGCGAAATACTATTGTAATTGATCATCATGAAAAAAGCACTACTCACCGAGACTCTATGCTAACATACTTAACTCGCAGACAAGGTGCGGGGTTGGGACAACAGTTGGAAAAACAAATTCAGGAAGTGTGTGATTACTGGGAACATGTCTTGAGGCGTGTCATAGCTGTTATTTGTACGTTAGCCGAACGTGGCTTGTCTTTTCGAGGAACAGAAGAAAGATTTGGATCATTGCAGAATGGGAATTTTTTAGGGCTGCTTGAGCTCATAAGCCGGTTTGATCCATTTTTAGCAGGTCACATTTTGAAATATGGAAATTCTGGCAAAGGAAATCCTTCTTACTGTCCAAAACCACCTGTGAGGAACTCATTCAACTAATGGCTCAAAAGGTCCACGCACTCATTGTTGACGAAGTAAAATCTTCTGGTTATTTTAGTTTGTCAGTTGATTCAACACCAGATCTATCACATATCGATCAGTTAAGTGTTGTACTTAGGTACTTAAAAGATGGACAGCCTATTGAACGCTTTTTAACCTTTCTGAAAATGAAAAGCCATACTGGTGAGGAAATGGCAAATCAGGTGTTGCAGTACTTACGTGAAGTTTGTAAGCTAAACTTTTCAAAATGTAGGGGTCAATCTTACGACAACGCTGCCAACATGTCTGGGCGTTATAAGGGGATGCAGCAAAAAATGAAACAAACAAGTTTGCTATATATGTGCCCTGTGCAGCCCATTCACTAAATCTGGTAGGCCGAAGTGCTGTTGACTGCTGTCAAGAGGCGGTTAATTTCTTCTCTACAGTGCAGTTGCTCTATACCTTTTTTTTAGCCTCAACCAGCAGGTGGGAAATTCTTAAAGGTTGTATTGGAAATGAAAGTGTCTTAAAATCCCTCTCTGATACCAGATGGGAGGCACATGCTATGGCAACAGCAGCAATTTTGAAATCTTTCCTTAAAATTTTAGAAGCGTTAGAATGTATAGCTGGAGACCAGTCACAAAAGGGAGACACTAGAAGAGAAGCAAATAATATTGCAAATAAGATGCAAGAGCTAGAATTCGTTTTTATGTTGAATTTTTGGGATGAGATTTTGCAAAATTTTCATAGAGTAAGCAAAGTTCTACAGAATAAGGATGTGAACTTAAAAACATGTGCAGATCTGTATGGATCATTAGCTGACCAACTGTGCACTTCACGAGATGAATTTGAAAGATATGAAGCAGCTACAAAGGAAATGCTACCAGATGTTGATTACAAGGCAGCTCAAACTCGCAAACGTATCAGAAAGAAGGTACCCAATGACGGAGATGCACCAGAAGTATATCTGAATGCCAGAGATAAATTTCTTATCACCACCTTTTACACAATTGTTGACAAACTTGAAACTGAGATGAGAAGAAGAGGAGAGATATACAAAGAAATAGCAGAGAGATTTTCTTTTCTAAGTGATGTGCCACATAATGTCACCACTTCATCATCTACTGAAATTGAAAGGTATTCTCAGGGTTGTAAAAAGATGATTGATGCTTACCCAGAGGACTTGAACACTAATTTCTCTGCTGAGCTTCAGCAGTTTCACTCATATGTGTGCCATAAGTTCAGTGCAAAAAAAAATGTAAAACAAGATTCAGTCATGCTGAACTTTATAAAATAATTGTAGAAGACAATATTGAGTGTGCCTTCCCAAATGTAGAAATTGCCTTTCGTATATTTTTAACATTAATGGTCACAAATTGCTCAGCTGAGCGTTCATTTTCTCAGTTGAAGTATATTAAAAATACCAACAGAACAACTATGCAACAAGGCAGGCTGGATGCCTTATCTCTACTAAGTATAGAAGCAGATGTGTTACGTAAGATTAGTTTTGAGGATCTGATCAAAGACTTTGCAATTAAAAAAAGTAGGAGAAAACTTTTCAAATATAAATGAAGTGGAAGTATACAAAAATAAACATTATTTTCCATCTTACTGTAAGTTTTGTTTCATTTCAAAAAATAAAATTTTATTTTATGGTTTATTTTTGTTTATATTTTGAATTACATATATATGGGGCACCAAAATCTTTTAAGTGCTTAGGGCCTCTAAAAGTCTTAATCCGGCCCTGCCTACGGCGTATTTTATTTTGAACATCAGTAGCCCTTTATCTGGATATCATTCCTATTCCTCTCACCTTGGGCCTCAGTAATTGGGGTGCCTGCGGCCTTCCAGTTACTGGCAAACCAATTATTCATTCAATAAAACTACAGAAAAGAACGCAGCCATGAAAATCTAAAGCTTCACAAATCTTAATACTGGCAAACCAATTATTCATTCAATAAAACTACAGAAAAGAACGCAGCCATGAAAATCTAAAGCTTCACAAATCTTAATACAATGAGCTCGGATTTGAAGCCTAAGATTTTCATGACTGCGTTCATTTCTATAGTTTTATTGACCAAATAACTGAACCGACAGTAATTGGGGGCCCTGCGGCCCGCAAAATCATAGTTTTCATTGTTTCGAGTGCATCAATAATATTGTTATAGTGTTCCATTAGTTGTGATAAGCATGATCTTCCTGACCGGAATCGATGTTGGTTATCATTTTTTTTCTGAGTTTCCCCATTAACCCCCACCCCTCCCCCATTACCCCACCCCTCCCCCATTTTGTGCCAAAATTATGATTAAAATGAAGAAATGGGAAGAACTGTACCCCTAAAAGGGGGGGCAGGATTTATGTTCAGGAATTTTTTTTTAGCATGGGCACTGCACAATAAAAAGACGCATCGAATGGTGAAAACCGCATTGTTCTACACCAATTGTAGCGACCTGTAGGTGTGCGCAAAAAAACTGTTACATTATATATATATATATATATATATATATATAAGGCTTCATTTCTGAAATAGTATATTAGACTAGCAAAAGGTCGGCGCTACGCGCCGATTTTGCTAGATCTGCGGTGCTTCGGCTGAATTGTGGGCCTACGGCGTATTTTATTTTGAACATCAGTAGCCCTTTATCTGTATATCATTCCTATTCCTCTCACCTTGGGCCTCAGTAATTGGGGTGCCTGCGGCCTTCCAGTTACTGGCAACCAATTATTCATTCAATAAAACTACAGAAAAGAACGCAGCCATGAAAATCTAAAGCTTCACAAATCTTAATACAATGAGCTCGGATTTGAAGCCTAAGATTTTCATGACTGCGTTCATTTCTATAGTTTTATTGGCCAAATAACTGAACCGACAGTAATTGGGGGCCCTGCGGCCCGCAAAATCATAGTTTCATTGTTTCGAGTGCATCAATAATATTTTAGTGTTCCATTAGTTGTGATAAGCATGATCTTCCTGACCGGAATCGATGTTGGTTATCATTTTTTTTCTGAGTTTCCCCATTAACCCCCACCCCTCCCCCATTACCCCCCCCTCCCCCATTTTGTGCCAAAATTATGATTAAAATGAAGAAATGGGAAGAACTGTACCCCTAAAAGGGGGGGCAGGATTTATGTTCAGGAATTTTTTTTTAGCATGGGCACTGCACAATAAAAAGACGCATCGAATGGTGAAAACCGCATTGTTCTACACCATTGTAGCGACCTGTAGGTGTGCGCAAAAAAACTGTTACATATATATATATATATATATATATATATATATATAAGGCTTCATTTCTGAAATAGTATATTAGACTAGCAAAAGGTCGGCGCTACGCGCCGATTTTGCTAGATCTGCGGTGCTTCGGCTGAATTGTGGGCCTACGGCGTATTTTATTTTGAACATCAGTAGCCCTTTATCTGTATATCATTCCTATTCCTCTCACCTTGGGCCTCAGTAATTGGGGTGCCTGCGGCCTTCCAGTTACTGGCAAACCAATTATTCATTCAATAAACTACAGAAAAGAACGCAGCCATGAAAATCTAAAGCTTCACAAATCTTAATACAATGAGCTCGGATTTGAAGCCTAAGATTTTCATGACTGCGTTCATTTCTATAGTTTTATTGACCAAATAACTGACCGACAGTAATTGGGGGCCCTGCGGCCCGCAAAATCATAGTTTTCATTGTTTCGAGTGCATCAATAATATGTTATAGTGTTCCATTAGTTGTGATAAGCATGATCTTCCTGACCGGAATCGATGTTGGTTATTTTTTTTCTGAGTTTCCCCATTAACCCCCACCCCCCCCCCATTAACCCCACCCCTCTCCCCCAATACCCCCTCCCCCAATACCCCCTCCCCACCCCTCTCCCCATGTACCCCCACCAATTTTTACCCCACCCCTCCCCCATTACCCCACCCCTCCCCCATTACCCCCTCCCCACCCCTCTCCCCCATTTACTCCCACCCTTCCCCCATTACCCCCACCCTTCCCCCATTACCCCACCCCTCCCCCATTACCCCCTCCCCACCCCTCTCCCCCATTTACTCCCACCCTTCCCCCATTACCCCCACCCTTCCCCCATTACCCCCAAGGGGGGAAGGGGGCTGGCACCTTGCAAAGAATTTACTTAATTTTTTTTTGGTTACATATACAGGGCGTCCCAAAAAAATGTATACACACTTTAACAGCTGATAGCTCAATTGATGTTTCTTTCTTTCCAAGTTAAACCCATTAGAATTAATAATGGCAGTCAGACTAAGCTTTGAACAAAGGAAATTCATTCTAAAATGCTACTGGAAGTGTGAAAACGCAGTTGAAGTGCAAAGACAGTTTAGGAGGGAGTTTCAAACAGATCCACCAACGCGACTTACCATCACTCGAATTAGAGATAAGTTTGAAGCCGATGGAACTGTTCAGAATGTCCACAAGAAGCGTTCCGGAAGACCACGGACATCGACAAGCCCCACAAAGCAAGAAAGAGTACTGGAAGCGTATCACCAAAGTCCAAGAAAATCTGTGCGGCAAGCGAGTCGTGAGGTAGGAATTTCAGAATCGTCTGTCCAACGCATTTTGAAGCGCTGTCAATGGAAAAGTTACATTCCAAGATTAGTCCATGCTATTAATGAAGATGATGATGATCCGGACCGAAGAGTGGAGTATTGCGAGTGGTACTTGGCACGATGTGGATGTGGATTGGACGAAGGGGTTTCGTAGAATACCCTCCGCGTTCACCAGACCTCACACCACTAGACTTTTTTATGGGGATACTTAAAAGACAAAGTCTACGCTATAAAACCTGCAACAGTCGCTGAATTGAGAGCAGCCATTGAACGAGAATGCACACAAATACCAAACGAAATGTTTCGTGATGTTTGCGATTCCATTGCTTCGCGTTATCAGCAGTGCCTGGACCAGAACGGACGTCAGTTTGAAAACAGGCGTTGACAAAACAATTAAATAATGTCTGTAGATTCTATTACATTTTGAAAATGAAATGTATTTTAATAAACACTGCCTTTATAATTATTTAAAGTGTGTATACATTTTTTTGGGACGCCCTGTATATATATCGCATCTATTTTTCTGAGTTTCCCCATTAACCCCACCCCCTCCCCCATTACCCCACCCCCTCCCCCATTACCCCACCCCTCCCCCATTTTTTCTCAAAATTATGATTAAAAATGAAGAAATGGGAAGAACTGTACCCCTAAAAGGGGGGGCAGGATTTATGTTCGGGAATTTTTTTTTAGCATGGGCACTGCACAATTAAAAGACGCATCGAATGGTGAAAACCGCATTGTTCTACACCAATTGTAGCGACCTGTAGGTGTGCGCAAAAAAACTGTTACATATATATATATAAGGCTTCATTTCTGAAATAGTATATTAGATACTGCAGTGATAAATATTTTAATGAGATATCTAGTTACTTTTTACTTTAATTATTGCATATATTGTTTTCCTTTAATGTTAAGTATATACTTCATATACATAAGGTAGTTGTAAAAATGCTTTTTTGATTTTCCCATTACTATCATAAATATAGATCATTCTCTAAGTCTAAATCATAGTATTTTAAGAGCATCATTTTGGTCGCAAACGCATTCTAATACTGATGGATCAGAGCTTTATCGAGACTCGAAAGGACTGGTATTTAGATATCATTGTTATATTCTACCGAAAAAATATGCCTTGGAAGACCAAATTTAAGACATTACCTACAGGATAGCAGCACAGAAATTCATCGCAGGATTTTTCATCATTATAGTTGTCCCCCCCCCCAACTTTTGAAAGCTAGTTACGCTCTTGCTCGATAGTGATAATTGGCTTCAGGAACCAATTTATGATGTAAGTAGCGTACATGATGCGATAATTATGGGAGATCTTAATTTACGGTGCAAGGATTGGGGTAGTCCATTGCAGTCTAATTCCGGTCGTCGACTGGACGAGGGTTTGCTCGAAAGTTCACTTTTACAAATGGTCAAGGAACCCACTGGAAAACGCAACATTCTAGATTTAGTTTTAAGTACAGACCTAGACTTAATTGATAATAACTCTGTAGGAAACTACTTCTCCACCAGTGATCACAGGCAAGTAACATTTGAAATTAAAATTAATGTTCATGATTCGGAGAGCCTGGAATACAATACGTTTTGGATTTTAAAAGAGCTAAATTTCGTAACATGAAGCTGCAACTTTCGAGCCACAGTTAGGATGAGGCTCTATCGCACGATGATATCAATGGCACATGGACTTCATTTTATAATTATTTTAAACGTTTCGAATCAAGTAATATCTCATTACATAAAGAGAGATTGGCGAAGTCTGTTAAACCTAAATGGTGGAATGCTGAAATTAAAAGTAGCTTAACGTTAAAAAGGAACGCGTATTTTAAATTTAAAGAAACAAATAATTTGTCCAATGAAAATGCTTACAAGCTTTGAGAAACAAAAACTTATTAGAAAAAGTAAGCGCAACTATGAGCTATATATAGTGAACCAAATTCAATCGAATCCGAAGGAATTCTATAATTATGTTAGGAACAAAAAAGTAGCATCGCAGACTATTGGTTCACTCATAAGCGAAAACAACGAAAAAATTTACGATGACTTAAAAATGACGGAAGTTTTAAATAAATTCTTCTCTTCCGTGTTTACTGATGAAAATATGAACAACAGTCCAGTTCCCGTAATCATGCTCAGTGGTGATCAGTTAAAACTTCACGATTTTACCATTAGTGAAAGTGAAGTGCTCTCAGCCATAGCTAAAATTAATCGGAATAAAACTCCCGGTCCAGATAAGCAGGGCCGTTACCTGGCACAAGCAGACTAAGCGGCCGCTTAGGGCCCAGCTGCTACTAGGGGGCTCCTAGACAGGCTCCCAGGTCATTGCTCAATGGGCAAGAATAGGAATATAGCTGAAGTTATTATTAATATATTATTATTATTGTCGTATTAATTAAAGTTTTTGTATGAGACAAATGTGATAAAACGGAGACAAACGAAACGTTTTGGTCGTTATGTGTAAATAACTATTGTGAGATCTTATTTCTATATTATTTAACTTTATTCTTACTATATGCTTATACTTTCCTAAATGCTTAATTTTTCTAGTATTGTAAAACATTATTATTATTATTATTATTATTATTATTATTATTATCATCATCATTATTATCATGATTATTATTATTTAGCAGATTAGTTGTGGTTAATTAGATGTGACTTCATGCATCTTGGAAAATGAAACGACATTATCCATCAGGAGCTGAAAAACGGAAAAAGAAGAAAATAGAGGAGGAGAAGCTTTCCAGTAGCACAGGTGAGATGTGCCACTTGTATATTCTTATGATTACAGTTCAGGCAACTAGGTTAGGTAGACCATCAAGCTAGGCAAGTGCTCAGGAATCGTGTAGAGTAAGCTAGTCTCTGTAATATTTATAATATTTCGAAATGTGAAATTTAATGGATCACATCACCTCAAATTCTGTTCACACAGATCAATTATCAAACAAGATAAGAAAGAGTATTTTTAACAAAATCTAACAGAATATGTAATGTTATGTTCTTCTCAGGAGCACTACTGAAATATTTGGAAAAAGCCATCCTCAGCAAAGCCTGATGAGCATCATGAGCCAACAGCAGGACCATCCTCTATGCAACCTCAAACACCAGTAGAAGTAGAGCCTGATGAACCAACAAGTGGCCCATCTTCTGTTCAGCTTCAAACACCACACAGGCATTTCTACTGAGCAACAAGAACCAAGACCTGCTCCACCGCTTGATCCATAAGACTGGCCAGTTGTCCTGTCAGATGCCTTGAAGACAGATCTGGTGTCTCGAGGACCATTTCAAATTAGTCCAGATTTCACATTCCCCAAAAGAGAGGACAGCAGAAGCTTTCATCACCATTACATGTACAGAACATTAATTAATGGGGAAAAAATAAAGCGAAGCTGGCTGATGTACTCTAGAAGGAATGATGCTCTTTATTGCTTCTGCTGCAAGTTATTTTCAAGGAAGTCGTACAAACTAATTACGGATGGACTTTCAGACTGGATAAACGTTGGTTCGCTTCTGAAAGGCCATGAAAATAGTTCAGAACATGCAGATAACATGGCAACATGGAAGGATCTGGAACTGCGGCTAAAAACTGGGAGGACCATTGACCAAACTGAAATGTCATTAATGGAGGTAGAGCGAAGACGCTGGCGAGATGTTCTCACACGTCTTGTAAGTATAATCCAATCACTGGCAGAGAGAAACCTTGCTTTCAGGGGGTCTTCCTCTACATTGTACAATCAAGACAATGGCAACTTCTTGAAGGAGGTTGAGCTGCTTGCCAAATTTGATCCAGTGATGAAACAACACATCAGCAGAGTCGAAAGTGGCCAATATAGTCATTCAAGTTACCTAGGAAACATCATTCAAAATGAGCTCATTGGGTTCATTAGTGGGAAGATCTTGGATGCCATTGTTGCAGAAATAAAACAAGCTAAATATTACTCACTCATTTTAGACTGCACTCCAGACATAAGCCACCAAGAACAGATGTCGATTATTATCAGAACTGTTAAAATGGGTGAAGTACCAGAAATAAAAGAATACTTCTTGGGCTTTCTTGAGGCTTCAGAAAGTACAGGCCTGGGTTTATCAGTTCTGATTCTGAAGAGACTAGATGAACTGAATATTCACTTTGATGACTGCAGAGGACAGTCATATGACAACGGAGCGAACATGAAGGGCAAGAACAAAAGTGTTCAGGCAAGGTTATTAGAGAAGAACTGTCGTGCACTCTATGTTCCATGTGGGGCTCACACCCTGAATCTTGTAGTGGCTGATGCAACTAAAGCTTCCACAGATGCCATCAGCTTCTTTAGCAACGTACAAAAACTGTACAACCTTTTTGCAGCAGCTACACAGAGATGGACAATCCTAAAGAAGCACGTGAACATAACACTCAAGTCTTGGAGTGAAACCAGGTGGGAGAGCCGGCTTAAGAGCATTGAGGCTGTGCGATACCAGAGCCACAACATCAGAGAGGCCCTGTTGGAAGTCAGAAACAATGCCACAGATGCCATAGCCAGGACTGAAGCACAAGCACCTGCAGAGGAGGTAGGGTCTTATCGCTTTCAGATTTGCACAGTAGTATGGTATGACATTCTTCATGCAGTTAACCATGTGAGCAAACTTCTGCAGTCTCCTACAATGCAGTTTGATGTGACAGTCAACCTCTTCACAAAAACAAAAGACTCACTCACCAGCTACAGAAACACAGGTTTTGTTGCAGCACAAGTCGTAGCTAGGGACATATGTGAGGAAATGAACGTGGAGGCTGTGCTGAAGGAGAAGAGGCTCAGATCCACAAAAAAAGCACTTTGCTTACGAAGCTCCTGACGAACCATTTACAGAAGCCTTAAAGAGGCTGGAAGTCAAATTTTTCAATGTGGTGGTGGATTGTGCCATCGGGTCAATAAATGAGAGATTCAAAACATTAGATGATGTGAGGGACATATTTGGGGTTCTCCTAAACTTCACCACAATGAACAAGGAAGACTTGTCCTGCAAGTGTGAAAAGCTCTCTAAGATACTGAGCTCTGGAGCTGACTCTGACATTGATGGAAGAGAACTGGCCCTCGAAATTAAGAACTTGCCGACTTTACCTTCACACAACATGACTGCATTAGAGCTTCTCTCTTTCTCCTTCATTCATCAGAAGCAAATGGAGGAACTATACCCCAATCTCTGGGTTGCATTAAGAATTGCCTGCACTCTACCTGTGACAGTAGCGTCAGCCGAAAGGAGCTTCTCTAAGATGAAGCTAATCAAGAACTACCTCAGATCATCAATGGGCCAGGATCGCCTCAGTGGCCTTGGCATCATAAGCATCAACCAGGACGTTGGCAGGGAGATTTCAGATGATGATGTTATTGATGATTTCGCCCAGAAAAAATCTAGGAGGCAAAAATTTTGAAGATACAAACTGTTATGTATAACTTAGCTATTACACGATTGTATCGTAGAGTTAGTAATTGTTTGGTAGTTGATAATTGCATTATTTTTTTATACATAGTTCTGTGTCATTTATTCTTAATGATGTATAAACTAATTTTCAGGAATTTCATGAAGAGTATTTTTTCTGTCTGTCTTCTGAAAGTAAATATTTGTTGTTTTGGACATGAATGTTTCATTAAAATTGTTTCATAATTGTTTTTTATTACCACAGCCATTTTTTGTATGTGTGTGCTGAGGTGATGTAGTGAGGCGTGAGTTGGTGGATGGAAGGGTGGGGCTTCAAATGGGTATACTGCTTAAGGCCCCCTAATGGCTAGAAACGGCCCTGGGTGTCTCCGTCGATACACAAGCATATTGCTGTATTTAGATGTCATCTTCCCAATGTTGTCGTCGAGATTCAGGAGAAAATAGTGGTGTACTCATGACGACAGATAAATTAGGTGGAATTTCTAAATCGTCTGTGTCGACGTCGTCCTCATCGAACCATTAAAATTCTTAATTTTCCTTAATAATAGTGATGATAATAATAATAATAATAATAAATATAACGTGTAAAATATCGCGAGATGACGAAATCTGCGTGCCGTGTGACGTAAGATAAATGTGATGTGATGCGTGACATATACAGCCGTCACTATTGGTTGGGGGTGGGTGAGTGGGGAAAGTGTCACATAACATCTCAGGAGGTGTCTGATCTAGCGTTACGGAACGTTGCATGGAGGTGGAGATGTCAAGCTTTAGCAAAAATAGCGTTACGTAATTTTTGAACAACTCCTTTGGCTGTGTCTAGATTCCTTTTTTTTTTTAAGCTTAGAACATTTATTTAGACAACGAGCCACTTTTTGGGAATACCTGATAAATATATGTATATTAGATTTGCCCAGGAGCGCAGCCAGGATTTTGTAAAGGGGGGGGGGCCCCAAGCCAGCGATTGTTACCAACAGCACTGATCTACACACACACACATACACACACAGGTATATGTGTGACACATAATGTGTCAAGGGCGGATCCAGAAACCCATCTTGCCCCTGCCCCCCCCCTTGCCTGCGCTACTGGATTTCCCAAACCCCCCACAAAAATGTCGGGGGTAGATCCATTAATGCATAGTTTTGGAATGTGTTAAGCCAGAAAAGGTTGGGTACTCCGTATATATATGTTTTTCTGGAAATAAGGGTTCCGGAACTCTGCTATAAATTTCCTACAACCTTTGTCAGTTGTACTCCATCTCAACCCACGACCAATCCAAAAGAAAAGCTTCCTTCCGTTTAATAAAAGTACCGAAAACGGCGTTCTGGCAGGATATATATAGTATATATTATATATAGAGAGAGAGAGAGAGAGAGAGAAGTTGCCATGGCGACATATTAAAAACAATAAATAACTGTGCTCAGCAACTATATGTTCTTTTGACACACCACACACCACTTGTGTCACACACTCAGCAAACAGCGTTTCACCTGCAATTGCTACGACTGGAAGTTTACTTTGATAAACTTTCACTTTCTATTTAGTGATTTGAAAATATTTTCATCGAGCAATGAAGTCCAGCAGGGGATCGTCACGTCATCAAAATAAAAGTTGCTGAAAAAGGGGTCCATTTTCCACACCATTGAGGTTTATTATTTTTATTTTATTTTATGCCATGGTCTTATCATGATGTAAGAATGTTAACCAATTCATCCTTCGCCAAAGAGTAAAGTAAACGAGGCTAGGCCTAGGTCTTATGATTTAATTCTAATTCATGTGCCTCTGTAGTTAAATAAGTGCCGGTGATAGATGAAAATAAGGCCTGAGGGTTTATTGGGACAATCAGAGAGCCTGGGTTAGACTACACTAGGTTACGTCTAGGTGGTCATTCTACGTTCGTTAGACTTGGGGTCGGTGCTAGGTTTTGCAGGGTATTGGGAATGGGCTTTTTTAATTGATGTTAAGACCATTTAACTCTCCATTCAATTTATAATGATTAACATGAAAATTATAATAAGGATTATTGTATACCCTAATTAATTTAGGTTCTGGTAAAATTTTAGTATAATTTGCAACCTAGATTTTCATACAAAAATCAATGTTCCTAGTAGATTTTGATGTTCTTTGTTCAAATCTCTTGTTCTTTATTTGTGCAAATGAGCCACAGTGTGTATTTTGGCAGACCTCAGTTTTAGGGGCCCCCATCTATTGCATTAATAAGAAAAATAAATGTAACTATATTTGAAACCTTAAAACCAAATTTTTTATACATTACTTAGGTTGTTTCTGGATGCAGGTGGATTCCTATATGTCCAGATCTGTAGCCTTGGTGTCCGAGAAGACAACTCTTGATCCCTGGTTTCCAGTTGTTTGTAGTTCTTGGTCAAAACAATACTTTACCTTGAATTTACCTTGAAGCACTTCTGCATCAAGGGTGCACTGCTCCTATGAAGTCTGCTCAGAGCCTCCTAAGGTGGGGCCACGATGTAGTCACCACCCTTCTTTTCTCTTGCTCTACCAAATGATTTGGTCCACTATTGAATTTGTGAGGGCTGGTCTGGCACAGGGCCAGTGTCACATATTCAACTGTCCACTGTATTGAACTGTCCTCTGAGCACTTCTGCACATGTGCAAAACAGATGTCACAAACTGTGGTGACTTGTGGTTGGAATCATCTGCTGTTTGTTTGGTTTGCTAGTTTTTTCACTTTAATTTTTGATTTTTAAGATAGTTTCTTGTAAATTTGCTTGGTTTACTAGTTGCTTTAATTCAATATTTTAATCAAGTTGTACAATGGCTGATAATGACATGCAGAACAGATCGGAAAGATTGAAAAAGTATTTATAGTATAAAAACTGTATAGTCGAAATATAAAGAAAAAATAGTCAAATTATAGTCGAATAGTATAAACTATATAAAACAAAATCATACCATCGTATTTTTTGGATTTTTTTCGTGGGAGACCTCTCCCTCCTCTTCTAACCCTGGCTGCATCACTGCCACCTCCCATTAAAAATCTTAATTTCATATAAATGCAATAATAAAAGGTTGATTTATCAATAATGATGAAAATCAATAGTCATGTAAATATTCACAAGCTTATTGTTTATATTACAAATTGAATTCCATAATTGATTAATAAACGCAGTTCAATTACATATTTATACATGACATGCTTATCATTTCACGCATGCACATAAATGAATGCTAGTGGATGGTTGAAACCAGTGGTCACTTCAAATCATGAGTGCTATATTCTGAACTGTCCGCTAGATTTTGTGCATGCGCAGAAGTGCTCAGAAGACAGTTCAATACAGTGGACAGTTGAATATACGTGGGTCATTCCATATCAAGTCAGCCACCTAAAACACACACCCCTTTCAATTTTGCTCATACTTGGCACAATAGCAGATATACATGCCAAACTTAAATTCCCAAATTATTAGAGCTGACTGACCTTTGGTTACTGAGATACAAGGTCACAAAGTTGTGACATTTTGACCTTTTTTGCGTTAAATGACTCTTTTCAAAACGGTGTAACTAAAAAACTATTAAAGCTAGAGCATTGATTTTGGTCTCATTTTAAAGCTCTTTAGTAGCCCCTTGTTTATTGTCTCTTGTTAAATATCTCTACTGTGAAAAATAAAAAAATCCCTTCAAAAGTTGACCTTTGACCTTGAATAAAAAAAAAATACCTTCTAAAAAATTCAATTTTTTTACATTAATACCTTGAGTCATGTACAACAAAATCCCAAGAAGCTGTAAGTGGCTGATAACTAGTTCAATGTATAAAAAATAATGAATTCAAGCAACATTTTGAAAAAAGTCATTTTATACAAAAATTGTCAAAAAGTCATGACTTTGTGACCTTGTATGTCAGTAACCATTTTTGTCTAAGGTCAGCTCAATCTCTTACAAATACAACCCATATCTACATACTATCTGCAGCCTTCTACAAACAAGCAAATGCTTATTTTTAAATATTTGTTCTTTACCCACCTCACCTGTATGTTGTGCATGTATGTGATGGTTTTCAGTAGTTGACAAGATTCTTGTGGGCCACCCAATTTATTGTGATTTCTAGAAGAGAAAACAATTTTTAATGTATACCTAGATAGCTACCTAATTAACAAATACAAGTAACATATTAAAATGTACATACAATATGTATAGGTATAGTGCTCATTGATTTCCATTTATCACAACTTAAAATGTATGCAGTGTATATATAGTTACATGACCATTTTAATTTTGAATTCTTACCTTTCTGTGCTGTAGATCTGCCAAAGCTTTGGATGCCTTCAAAGTAACTTCTTTGCAAATCCTGTATGTTCGTCCATTAGTAGTAGATGCCTCAACTTGTGTTAGAATATCTGAATATGGTAAGATTAATTCATCTGGTCGACCACAAATGATGGGTTTGGGCCATGAGGATGAAGGAATGTGACTTTTACTTCTCTATTCTCTGGTATCTTTTCCAGCACATATGCCACCCACCAATGGCCATCATATGCAGCAGTAACAAAACCATGTATTTTCTCCTCAGTCACAACTTCTTCCTTTTCAGTAACTTTCTCAATATTTGAATAATCTGATAATGAATAATGTTTAACCTTAAGAGAAGTCAATGAAACTGGCTGTAAATGGTGTAATTTCTGTGTACCAGCAATAGTCCTTGCAGTTGAGTGTCTTTCTTGGAGAAGTTGGCTTTCCTCTTCATGCTCTTTATTGGTTGAAAAATGACATTTTATATTTACAATATTTTCACTTGCAAATGTATATAACTGTTCTGCAGTAAGGATCTGTTCATCATAAGGTCGTTGTAGACTAGCTTTTGCAGCTAATCTCTTAACTGTGCCTCCAACACCATCACAGGGTCCCTTTCCATGACTTGTTGCAAAAAAATTCCATTCTGCCTCAATTCCAAAATCATCTCTGTGATGGCAAAGATTCAAAAAGTTTTTGCAGTTCTTATACTGTCCTGCACACCCATCTGAAAAGTAAATTATTTTGTGGATGGAACCGATGGATGAGATATTATCTTTTAGGAATTTTATCAGATGCTTTTGAAACAAATGTACAGCAACTGTGTTATGGATGTTACACTCTGAAATAATAACAAAGCTAAGGTGAGCAATCTCATCTTCCTTTTTATAGTAAATAACAAATGGATGTAGAGTAGCCATCTCATTGTTCCAGTGAAAGCTCTGAACCTCATCTTGAAGAATAAAGGAATAATTTTCAGCAAAATCACACAGCAAGGACCTCACCATCTTTCAAAGACATTTTTGTTTCACGGTAATAAGTTGCTTGCATCTTTGTCTTGAAGTCATGTATCTGGTATTCTTTCAGTTGGTTACAGAATTGGTCAATATATTCATCTGTATTCAGTTCTACTGATTCAAGATTTGACCGATCTGTATTGGTCCACTTTTTAAAATTTATGATATCAATGAAGTTGTTTGTAAATATGTCCAGTAGTCTGTTTTTTAAATCTGATGGATCTCCACATTGTTCACATTGTCTGAGGCAGCATTTCTGTGAGGCAGGATTGCATTCCATAAAGGCAACACAATGACGTACATTCTTAATAGGTGTGTCATCATTTGCAGTTAGTTTTTCTAATTCAGCTCCTACAAACATAAGTTTGGCATTCTGATGAATTGTACAGACACATACTGAGTGAGTTCCTGTTGCTCCAGCAATAACACACTGCTTTGGACGCAATTCTGCAAATTTACTGAATCCCACCTTAACCAAAGGATTTCTTTCTTTGAAAATATGATAGGCTTCTTTTAAATTGCAAAGTAAAAGATGCTTTTGCAAATGTATCCTTCCTCTTTCATTGTCAATGATACTACAATAGTCTTTCTTTCCTGGCATTGTTCTACTGATGTCTTCTGAAAGATAAAATGCTTTAATAGCGTCAACAGTATCCTGTTTAATTCTTTTCCCACCCTTTGGATTTGGGTCTGAAAGGACACCTTTTTCTTCAACTATTTTTTTAGCAATAGATGCTGTATGCCTTGTTGTGTTAAATTCTGAAGCAATTTTCCTAATGCTCCAACTTTTGGGCAATACAGTGAGGATTTTTATTTTATCACTTCTTTTAGTATTTTCATTTTTGAATTTTTCCTTGAGTTGATTTATTATTTCTAAACAGTCTACATCTCCAGATGGCTCCTTAAATTGTGAGTCAGAAATCTCTTTTCCTGCAACTGTTTCCATTCTCTTCTTAACTGTCTCTGTCACCTTGCTTAGTTTTTTAGCTCCATATGACTTTTGCTCTACAAGCTTTCTCTTTTTTATGGGTGATTCACCAATTGAAACAAAAGAAGCATTCAAAGTACACATCTCATGGTTTTGCTCTGAAGTTGATGCATCACTATTGTCAACATTTTCAATTTTCTCAAGATCTTCAGGTGGTTCACTACTACAAGAAGAATCATCATTTATGTCTGAATTCAAAGTGCCTATTCCTTTCTCAGGCAAGGACTCAAGATGTTCTCTACACTGCTTACAAAGTCTGTGATGTAGTGTTAAGTGCAGATCGGGAAACTTATTTACAAGTTCCTGTGGTACAATTCTCAAACTCTTCTTTCGACACTGACCTTTGTGACGCAGCAAAGGATCAGCACACTTCTGTTTCAGTTTTAAATGTTCCATGTTTGTACTCTGAAATCACAAAAGCACAAAGAAAATCCTGAAAAGAAAACAATGAACAATTAATGAATTATTAAATAAATTTTTATACATGTATTTAGTAAAAATAAATTAACTTTAACTTGAAGTCAGGAGTCAACTCTGTAAAGTTGACAGTACTTATATACTAGTTGGGCCTTTGGATCAGCGCTACTCCAGTAGATTTGGGGCTGTCGAGGGGTTTAACCCTGGTTGTCTTTTAAAAGACTTCTTTTGGCACAGGTCACAAAAAGGTTTTTGAACTAATAATGTTAAGTTGAACTAAGTCTTCACTGACACTATATCAGAACAGAACTTTTAAATAAATGAACTGACAAAAAAAATCTAAAATTGAAGAATGATGCCAACTTCATTTATTTTTTATACATTGAACTAGTTATCAGCCACTTACAGCTTCTTGGGATTTTGTTGTACATGACTCAAGGTATTAATGTAAAAAAATTGAATTTTTTAGGAGAAGGTATTTTTTTTTTATTCAAGGTCAAAGGTCAACTTTTGAAGGGATTTTTTTATTTTTCACAGTAGAGATATTTAACAAGAGACAATAAACAAGGGGCTACTAAAGAGCTTTAAAATGAGACCAAAATCAATGCTCTAGCTTTAATAGTGTTTTAGTTACACCGTTTTGAAAATAGTCATTTAACGCAAAAAAGGTCAAAATGTCACAACTTTGTGACCTTGTATCTCAGTAACCAAAGGTCAGTCAGCTCTAATAATTTGGGAATTTAAGTTTGGCATGTATATCTGCTATTGTGCCAAGTATGAGCAAAATTGAAAGGGGTGAGTGCAAAAAGTGCCATTTTGTGGCTGAGTTGACATGGAATGACCCATGTGACACTGGATTAAGCCCTAGTTGCCCTGGTAAGCTAATCGTAAAAGTGGCCTGTTATGTCTAGGCTCATGCAAACATCTGCCTAGACACTCAGGTTTGGTAGTAATTCTACAGAAGAACCTATGGTATGTATACTCAGTACTGGCAGCTGGGGCATTCCAGGAGAGATCACCCAATACATGTCACCACTCCGACTCGGATTTTGATGAAAATTGACATATGGGGTTCTGGGTGCTGATTTCACTGGTCAAAATAAAAAAGTTCTATGACCCATAGTTTTTGAGATATGGGCCCCCAAAATCTTGGGGGCTCCACTTTACCACCTAACTTTAATGGGCAATAACTCCCAAACATCTTACCATAGACCTATAAAACTATACATTTTTAAAATCAGCATGAAGGGATCTATTAAATGATACCACATTCAAATGTGTAGAACACTAATGAAAATTTTCTCCCCCTTTTTTATTTTTATTTTTGACCCCCACCCCCCGTAGGCAGTGAAATAAAAAAAAAAAAAATTTCATTTATTAAACTTCCATTAATTGTTAAAAGATACAAACAATAAAAAATGCGGGTATCAAGTTGCAAGATATTTTAAAAATTATTGAAAAAATGTGTACATTGTGAAATTTTGACATTTTTACACCTGCAGACTAAAATAGAGAACTACAAATGATATATTCACATGGATGAAAATAAATAGCAAAAATTCAAATTGAAAACACACATTACATCAAGTTGATTCATAATTACAGTAGTTTTTCAACTCATTTTCTGGGAAAACATATTGAATATGCATTGTTTCTGGCTTAAAATTTTAGGTTTATTAAGCATACCAACTTTAATCTCTTGATATGTGGCATGTATCTCTAATTTGTGAAAAGTAATAGTAAACACTATATCCTGATGGGTGCAAAAAGCTAACCTCAAAGTCATCAAATTCCTCATTATATAGGAATGTACAAATCCCAACCATTTCTGATCATTGTAAGTACAAACTATGTACTCTCCTATTTTTGGATTAACTTCATCATTAACTTCACCCAGAAAAGCTTTGCTTATAATCCTCACCTCACCAACTTCATCAGAAGATAATTCAAATGTTTTTGTTATTTGCATTAATAGGTACAAATCTGTGGAATTTGTGTGTTCCTGTTAGCTGCGTACTTTTTTCATATGTCACTTAAAAATTTTTCCATAGCTTCAATTTCTTCAGAATTTATTAAGAAAAAATTTACGCTGTCACTTATATTGTTTGAACAAAATTCAAACATCTTCTGGTGACAGTAACTAGCAGTGGTGGGCACTGTTAACCAAAAAGTTAATTTCGTTAACCGTTAATCCGTTAATTCGTTAAACATGTAACAGAAGTTACCGATAAACCGTTAATGTTAACTTTTATTATAAAAAAAATGAAAAACACAATATATATATAATTTAATTTTCCCTCTTCTTCTCGTTCTCCATTTTGTCCATGAGATGCATGTTGCCCTTCATGAAAATTAGCATATCAAAGTTTTCATCAGACGGGGATGATCTCTTGGCCCTCAGGATGTCCTTGCCCATAGAGAAGAAACGCTCCACTGCAGCACTGGAGGGGATGGCTGTGTTGAACTTGATGAACAAGTCCACCAACACTTGCTCACCCAAGAAGGCAGCATCTGTCAGCAAGTCCTTGGAGTTGGTCTCCAGCCAGGTCTTGACCAAGTTCTGGGCCTTGCCCTTGAGTGACCTGTGGCTTCTGCTGCTCTCTTTTCTGGATGACAGCACTGAAGAAGTCATCATCCTCCTCCTCCTCCTCGTTGTTGCTGCCCACTTCGTTGGACTGCTGCTTCATGGCCTCCTCGACTGTACCCTCCATGCTTTTCCTCACCCTGGCGACCTTGGTGTTGTCATACTTGTCCAACCAGATGAGGCGAAACCTGGGATGGAAGGCAGCAGCCAGCTGGCATTCGTCATCCTCCAGGAGGGTCCCAAACCTTTTGTCGATGCCTGCCAAAAGTAAACAGCCTCTGGCGCCACACGCTCACATTTACTTCTCAACGCCATCTATTATCTCATAAAGAAACTAATTCACATTGGAACTTGAAAGTACCGGCAGGATCAACTGGGTAGAAAAATAATTATAGAGATTTTAAAGATGTGGTACCTAGAAGTACCGCCAGGACATAAAGGGTTAAGGTGAAAACGCTCCCATTGTAAGACATCAATTGACTTAATTTATGTCATCAAAGTGACATGAGAATTTAAATCTTACCTGATCAGTTTTATGGTTCTTGAAATGTATCAAGGAGACTACTAATAAGGTACTCACAGACATATTATAAATATACATGACTTACTTGACAACGATTATTTTTAAATATTCACTAGCACAAACATGTTGCGCAAGAGACAGACTGCAAATGAAACGAATGTAGTTATTTGTTGTAATTGTTACATATATATTATTGAAAGTGCCTTAAAATGCTCGTGATATTTCTTGAAAGAAGTTGAAACATTCAACTCAAATGGCAAATCTTTCCGCCTGATTTTACAGTTGACCATGTTTTGCTCAAACCAATGCCATAAATAACTACCATATTTGGTAAGACACAAATTGTGGCGACGGAAACAAATATATCGCCTGATTTTGCACTGCGGAAATGGAAATTCGTTCATCACTATTAACAGTGGCGGATTAATTGCGCACCTGCTCAGCACTGAAAATAATAGAAACTTTTAAACGTTTATTTATGAATTTTTTCGTTAACGGACTTGAGTTAACGGAAGTTAAATGTAACGGAAGTTAATTAGTCCGATAATGATTTTCAAAGTTAACTTAAAAGTTAAATCGTTAACGAAAAAGTTAACTTCGTTAATTAACGATTAACGGATTAACGGTTTGTGCCCAGCTTTGGTAACTAGGCCAGGCTGAAACTCAAGATAGAATTAATCAGTCATTAACAGTTGGCTTTTGATATAAAAATAAGATTCCTGAAAAAAATAATTGGTGGCCACCAACGTGTGTCCGGCCACCCCTGTTTTTGTAAAAACATCTAATGCCGCACTAGCAAAATCAGGAAAATGGCAATATATCTTCTTCTGAACATGCTAGAGAGATGGTTTGCATACCAAAAGATGCAGAATTTGATTTGGAACATTATTAAGAGTGGTATTTTTTCATAAAACCTTTAGTTTTTGAGTTATTTTAGAAAAACTAATTTTTGGGGCCCATAGACCCCCTTTCGACGGACCTTAGTGACAAAAGAAATTCTAAAATAAGCATGATTTGGCTTTTTGATTACTAACATTGCCCTAAAAGGATGTTGACATGGACATAGTGATCACATGATATGACTTTTCCTTGTTATCTTGCATCCATTATGCTTGATTAAAGAATAGAGGATGGGGCTGCTTCATGACCTTTTTTTAAACGTAATAAATTGAAAACTTGTTTTTTTTTCAGGTGCCTTTGTTATAAGTTTCTAACTGCAATTTGTCATTGAATTCAACATTTGCAATATAAAGTATGACTTCTACAAGGAAAACAGTTGCTAAAGTACTTGGTGATGTACGTTTTATGCCAGCAGAACAGTTTCCTTTAGGGAAATTGCCTACGTTGAAGCAAGTTATTGAAAGGTGTTTGTGTTTCGGAGACAGTTGGTTCAATATCAAGGCTAATAAGAGGCTAAGTGATGGGTCAAGAAACCTATTCAATATGATCCAAAGAGTAAATAAATTCCCTGATAGGAAAATTAGAGAAATTTATGATGACGTATTAAACAATAACAGCTATTTTGCTCATGGTGAAAATATTTTAGTTGGAATGCTGGCTGATGAAGATGAAGAGGTGAGGAGGTGTGCTGTCAATAAAGTTCTGTGTCTGAGGGGTTATAGAGGATTTTGATGATGAATCTGGTAGTAGCAATGATTTTGCAGGTGGAATAATTGAAAGTGATGATGAGAATGAAGAGGATCATGAAGGTGGTACTAATGAATATCCTGCTATAGATGAGAATGTTAGGGTCTTTAGAAAGCCAATCATCAATTTCAAAGCTGTCTTCTATGTCCCAATGGGAAACTGTTCCACCTGTATTAAAAGAATTCAGTAATGATGAACTGCGTGATATCATTAATACCGCATTGAAACTGGATCACGAGTGCCACAGTCATGAGCGTAGAGATGGTCTTATTAGAAACAAAATTAGATCACATAAATTAATGAAAGATTTTGTGTCTAAAAAATATTTTAAGTTCTAGATTATTATTTATCATGCTAAAATATGACAAAATGACAATTTGTTAATTGTATAATTTAATGTTTGGCGTTTTGGAATGTCAAAAAGCATTTTCAATAAATTTAAAATAGCTGATTTTGATTGATTTTGATTGCTGATTGAAAACCACTAATACATGTCAATTTGCAGCTTGAGAATGTTTTATTGTGTTGACATTCAGTTGAAAGGGGGTCTATGGGCCCAAAAAATTAGTTTTTCTAAAAACTCAAAAACTAAAGGTTTTATGAAAAACTACCACTCTTAATAATTTGTTCTAAATCAAATTCTGCATCTTTTGGTATGCAAACCCTCTCTCTAGCATGTTCAGAAGAAGAGATATTGCCATTTTCCTGATTTTGCTAGTGCGGCATTAGATGTTTTTACAAAAACGGGGGTGGCCGGACACACGTTGGTGGCCACCAATTATTTTTTTCAGGAATCTTATTTTTATATCAAAAGCCAACTGTTAGTCACTCTGATAAATTAAAATCAAACAAAAATTATAGTTTCAGCCCGGCCTATATAATCTGGTGTTAATATTTGATTTGCAAATGTTCTCTGCATACTCGCTTTGGCTACAGATCTTTTCACTGTACCCCCAATCCCATCACAAGCGCTCTTACCATGGCTTGTGGCAAAGAAATGCCACTCACATTCCAGCCTAAAATCTTTTTCATGTTTACAAATGTTAACAAAGTTGAAATGATTTTTATATTACTCCCAAACTACTTGACCCAAGTGGCTAAAATTTGGTCACGCTTCATTACTCATCATACCCAATTACCACACCAAAAATCATTAAAATTGGTGAGATGAGTGGCAGAAATCACCATTTTTGAAAAGTGTGTACACTTGACATGGAATGCCTCTTTTATTATTTCAGTAATTTTAGTGGATAAATATTACATATATATTCAGTTGAGGATTTTGCTCAAAAAATTGTCTTGCCTTATTTACACACTGGCCAATATAATTCGTCAGTGTCAAAACAAAATTTCCTAAGTCACTTTTTGATGTTTTTGAGTTTTTGTTACTAATGCCATGTAAAAAAAATTGCGCATTGTTTGGTACAAATTTCGTCCTTGTAGGATGAACTATAAGGGTGATATTTACAAAAATTCATATTTTCCTAAGTCATAAGTAATTTAATTTAGAACCCTTTTTTTCATTTTCCTCAAAACCACAAAAAATGACTTGGGGGGAAAAATATGGTATGACTGACGATTATGCAACTACATCATCACCAATAAATAACTTGAAACACTCAATTACTTTTTCATGATCAAACACAATATTTGGATTTACACCAGAATAAGAACGCTGTAATGGAGGCTTCTCTGATGGCCTTTTATCTTCAAACAAATTTGGGACATGAGTCCAGTTTTTCTCTTATTGAATAGGCTCATTTTCCCATTCACTCTCAACATTGGTATCACTAAAATCACTAAGCCAATCACTATCCTCTTCCTCAGTAGGAATGTAATCAGAATCAGTGTCACTAACATCTATTTCACTCATTATGAATGTTTATAAATATAAAAAGCAATTATGAAAAACACAGGTCAACCACACCGTAAACACTGCTCAAGGACATAAATGACGCGATGTTTATAATGTTAGCCCCACCCACAAATTATACTCATTTGTGATTGGTTGAAAGATTTGTCAATAAACTCCTCCTACAACTCAGAAATCCCCTCAGTAATATTCTCCTAAGAATATTAAAGTGGTAGAAAAATTAAATGCACATTATCTATGAGATATTGGCGTGCGCATCTTCTCATGGATAATGCACGTTTTCCATCAGGTCCAGCGGGTTAAGGTAACACCAGAGAGACATTATAACCAAATGCTCCATTCCATACCATGCCCCACAGACATCACACAGTACAGAAAACACACCCACAAAACACTGACACGACTCAGTCCGAATGTGGTCGTAGGTGTGAAGCTGCCACCCATTGACAGGTCAGAGACCAGCCTGAGCAGATCAGATTGAGTTAATTTAGCACAATTCCAATGTTGACATCACCCCCAACTTACAGATATATAAACACAGACTAGACAACTCCACAGATGACACTTGCCACCTGTGCCAGGACACACCACAAACAATTGAACACACTATGACAGACTGTACCACTCTAGCACAACATAGAACATGACACAACATCACTAGTGCGTTGAACCTCTGATCCACTCTGGAGAGAGCGATTGGTTACCTGCGTGATGCTGGCTTGCTCGATCAGGGTGGGCTGATTGGCTAACAACAACAACAACAACACTAAAGGAGCACTAGAAGGGAGTCATGAATGGTTAACAATAGTGATGTACTGATGTATCAGTATTGGCCAAAATGTTGGTATTGGTACATCACTAATTAGTAACCAAGTTGAAACTGAGATAGTTTGGTGGAGTACTCTGGGAGCAAATGATATTGAGTCTGCTGAGTCTAGAGTCATTCAGTAAAATGGGAATTTGGTTTTAGTCAATGGGTAATTCCAGGACAAATAGACAAATGAAAGTGCCAAATGTACACTCCACCATCTCCAAAATTCATGAAACTTGGTGTGAGGGTTGGTTTTGGTCCAAATTACAAAAACCTGAATTTTTTTGAAAATTGGTCAAGTTGGTCAAATTTTATGGCTTGACCAAATTTTGACCAAATGAAAAAAACAACAACTTTCAAACATAAATATCTCAGCTGCTAATTGTGGTAGCGTAATAAGTCTTAAATGATAAAATATGTAAAATTAACTGTAGTTTCTAAATATGTATAATTTTTTTAGGGTAACAAAAGTAAAATTATGATTTTTTGGAAAAAATGTCAATTTGTTTTTTTTTTTGCGATTTGGCAGCGAAGATATCATTTTTCGAAAAAAAGATCAAGACTAAAAAATGTTTATTTGATGTATGTACACCATAATAAGTAATAAAAAGTCAGCTTATAGTTTATTATAAGGCTCAAAACTGAGTTTGAAATTTAGTAATAATTTTTTTTTCAGACGATGAAGATTTATTACAGACTTGTTGGTCCAAAAAAAGACAATTTTCAATTCATATAAAAAATACATGTAGATAAACCAAAGGAGAAAAAATCTTTTAAAATATATGTACAATGTACATACATAACCTCTTATATTTAGGGACAGAATATATTGACAATAATAATGTTCAATTTATAAAGCGCTTATCAGAGTATACAATACTCTATCAGAGTATACAATACTCTTCCTAATACTACACGTACACAAGTCTTTGAGAATGAATTAAGAGAGAGTATTCTCATCCAGTGAATCCAAATTTTAGACACTAATAATATAATAATAAGAAAAAAGAATTTGAAAAGATTTTTATAACTATTAAGTAGATACACAAATCTTAGATAAAAATTTTAGAAATATTATATAGACAATCTTAAATAGTATACATTCGATAGAATTTATTTTACCTTCTTTGAAAAGTTATTTAATTCTTGAAGCGGAAAAATGTATTGTATTCTTGTTCCTCCTTGTAAACTTGCTTCAATACTCCCAAATATATTTTCTGTTGGAACATGACAAACATCATCTTGTGCAGGAAAAACGTATGAGGGACATACGCCCGAAGGATGGAGAAACTTTATCAGAAAATCATCATATTCACAGTCAAAGGACTGGACTAATCCGAGCCATAGTTTATTTTCATACATACAACCCACAAAAGAGCCTGTTTCAATTTTGCGTTGAGAGACAGTATTATGTTCTTGAACCGAAGCAGAAACTCTAATGAGTTCTCTTATTTCGACTGACTGTGCACTCTGAGAGAGTGAATAAACCTTCAACGAATTCTTGGAAATTGGGACGAAGCGATGTAATTGTTGAGTACCCTTGATAGAAGTAATAGGTTCACTCAGACATTTTTGCAAAGAAAGCTCTACATCTACAACTTCGTAGAAGCCTTTATCTGTTTTTGTCCAGGCTTCAATCCAGCTGTAAAACAAATTCATAAATTTAGGTTGCATGAAATAATCAAATATCAAATATTTTGTATATATGTATTCAAGTGCTGATGCTAATATTTAAAAACAGAAAACTACGAATTTGGCATTAAGAAACAAATGTCCTGAATGGAGTCTCTATTGTTTTATTACCTGTTTTAATAGGGCTTTCATCAAATAAAGGTAAAATATTGTCGCTGAGCAAATCTTTATTGAATTGCCTGTCTTGAACGACAAATTCTTCCAATGGTGGTGGATTCGTGGAATCGCTACTGCTTCACTCCATAGATTCATTAAGTATGTCTGGCGCAGGTTCCGACTCTCTGGATGAATGTTGAACATGTTCTAATACAATTGGCTTCTTTTTAATTGTGACATAGCAATTGCTGCATAGTAATTGATTTTCTTCCAAAATTCCATAGCTTGCAGCTGCCATGGCAGAGTTTACTTTTTTGATGTTACAGAAAATTCTTCTTGAGTGTTTTTTCATAGGATCACAACAAAATTTTGTGTTTTGAGGCATTTTAAGGGTTAGGTAAATTTACGTATACTAGAAAATTAGGTATATACTGAAAATCTGGAAAGAAAGCAAAAAATTGTTAAAATTTGGAGGATTTTTTTTTTGTCATTTTTTTTTCATAATAATCGTCAATAAGCTGACTTTTTATTACTTATTATGGTGTACATACATCAAATAAACATTTTTTATTCCTGGTCTTTTTTTCGAAAAATGATATCTTCACTGCCAAATCGCAAAAAAAAAAAAAAAAATCTTTTCCAAAAAATCATAATTTTATTTTTGTTACCCTAAAAAAATTATACATATTTAGAAACCACAGTTAATTTTACATATTTTATCATTTAAGACACTACACTACCACAATTAGGAGCTGAGATATTTACGTTTGAAAATTATTGGTTTTTTCATTTGACCAAAATTTGGTCAAGCCATAAAATTTGACCAACTTGACCAATTTTCAAAAAAATTCAGAAATTTGTAATTTGGACCTAAACCAACCCTCACATCAAGTTTCATGAATTTTGAAGAGGTGACTGTGTACTTCATTTGTCTATTTCTCATAGAATTACCCCAATGAGTTGAATGAAGATCTCTTGTAGATGTTCTAAAAGTTTTTGTTTTAACATTGAAGACAAATGACATTATAACAAATTTTTGGTGATGTTAAATGAATTTGTTCCTTAATTTATCACTGACATAGTGAAATGATGTTGAATGAGCTGACATTAAGTGGGGGTTGCCTGTATTTAGTTGTAACTGGTTTATTTCAACTTTCATTTTACTCCTCTTCACCAATTTTTCCCTGGCTCATCTTTGTCTGGGTAGGGTCGCGTAGGTATCATTGTTTAGTGAAATGAGGTGTGCTAGGCCTGATTGACTGGGAAATTCTAACATTAAGTAAACTCTTGGGGAAATCATCATTTATCCCAAGAGTAAAGTCACAACCAAATAAACTACCTTATAAGACCTATCAGAACATTAATAGACTATTCTGATTTTTACATAAATTTTATTCAAATATTTAAACTATGGTGTAGAACTGATGCTGAAACCCAGTCAGCTCACCAATCTTGATAGTTTGAAAAAAAGAAATCACTTTTGCACTCAGATGACATCTGGTATGCTACAGCCTTATTTTATGTTGAAAAGTTTGATTTGTGTATATTTTCTTATTAGTTGCATAGGTCTTATCTATAATTAGGCTACTACAGACACACAATTCTTGGCAGTATATTCAATTCAGTAACAACTAAATTCAGGACAACCATTTTTGTTTCCATGTAATTTTCATGGTTGAAAACCCTGTGATGATCTGTAATGGAATGGAATGATGATTTGGCTCTCTTCCATAGTAGTGAGTGAAACTCAAATGTACATTACCTCATCTATAGTAGGCCTGTTATAAGTTTATAAAATGGTAAAGTACACGAAGATCATCTTGTGTGTAACACACACACACACACAACCTTCATGCACTATATATCAGTAGCACAAAATTTTTATAGTTTAATCCTTGCTAGTACATAAGCCTAAATGTGGACCTGCTTACTAAGTCTGATAATTCATTAACTTTTTCAGGGACAAGGCCAAAGCTAAGGCAATTTCTGTCTTTCAAATAGAGCCTGAAATGAAGTTAATTTATGAAAAGAACCATCCTAATGGGTTTAAAATATTTTTAGCCTCTAAATTAAATAGCACAGTTCTTGATGCTTTTGTTTCCACAAAAGGTGAGTACTAGTACCTGATAATGGAAACCAAATGTTCAGGTGCCAATGGCTTTCATATCTCTTCATAGTTGGTTTTAATTTTTATTCAGTTTACAATAAACTATAGATATGATAAACTATACAATAAACTATCTAATATAGGTATGCCATTTTTTTTTTAGATAAGGTGTCCACAATGTCTTGTCATCCCAGTAAAATACTAACTGATTTTTGTTTTTCTTTTGGAGTGCTTATCGCTCTTTTGTTATGGTCACAAAGTTCTACCTATATGTACTTTTATATTGAAAAGTGATTCTGGGAACTTTATTCTAAAAACTTTTAAAATTTTTTAATGCCTTCCATTTGGCAAAGCTATTTAAGCCTGCTTCAGACCAGTTTAACATTAATTGTGCTTGGACAAAGAGAATGAAATAGGAATTTACTTAATTTTCTTGGTTTTTGCTTGTAAACAAATTCTTGAATGATCCAAAGTACCTTATTTAATAATGAAAGTTGATAATGTTGGAGGCATGGAAGTTTAGTGTACTTTTTCATGAGGGAACTGTAGGAATTGTAATGGGAAATAATTCCATTTTTCATACCAAATTTACCAAATTTTTTATTTAAATTTCAGCAGTAAGAAATGGAGCCCAGCTGCAGATACCTAACTGTCAGCAGATGAAATTGGAGATTGACCCAAATAGTGCTGTTTTGCGAGTATTTAACAAAAAAATGTCTTCATTTGATATGCAGTGGTTAGATTGGGAAGTAGTTCTGCAGGTAAACTTTTTCTATTTTTTATAACTTTAATGGTGGGGGGAGGGGAATGTGGGCATTGGTGGTGGAATGTCAGCACACAAAGGGGAGGGCCAAGTAGGCTTGATTAGTACACTACTAGACTACATTCACTAGATTGCATGAATGTCCTAAAGTGCTACAGTTATGACCTTAAAATTTATGAAATAGGTTACAGTCCAAACACAAAGTAAATGTTTAGTTACACAATTAAAAACTTGCTTTTCAGAGTTTAAAATGTCAAAACACCTTCACTGGCAAGGCCTCTGTGAATTTGAGGGGGCTGCTGTGACCTTGGGACTTACTTTACTCTTGACCACCACAACACTAAATAATCTAAATTTTAGAACATACCATTCTATTTTCACTTATTGAAAAGTTTATTAATGTGAAACTTATGCTCAAGGTTTTCAAGTTTTAAAATTTTCAACTTTTTTCAACCTGAATGTAAGCTTTTTTAACTTGTATTTATTTTTTTTATTTTTTTTTTTGTGGATATATGGTGTATGTAAACAGGCTTTTCAACATTAAATTTTTATTTATGCAATTTATTACTTCCTAATTTAGCATTGAATATGTTTTTTAATAGTAAAGTACAGTATATTATAACACTAATAGACCATTTTACATTTAAGTTATTTGTAATGTAGAACTGGATTAGTGATTTGCTGAAAGGTGAAGGCTCGGGTAGAAGCAGCCTTTGGTTTCATTGTACCTGGAATATGTATATAATCCTCAAGAGCTTGATAAATCTCTGGATATTTGTACACATGGGTTTTTACTTGAGCTAGTAAAAATGTAGGAACTTTGGAGATGAAATGGATTTTATTTATCTTTTATGCAAAATTCTGGAGTTTGGTTAGTTAGTGTGCTGCAAATTAGTTCCTTAACCTCTGTACGAGTTGTTCATGGTACCTGAATTTAGGAGTCCCCAATTTATAGAAATTAATAATTATATATATATATAAATTAATTTTACAAATTTTGTGTATTTCAGGAAACACTGATACCTTATTTGCAGTGCTTGTCATCAGGAAAGGTAGACAGTACTTTAGTCAATTCACTCAGTTCTAAGCTTCAGTTTCTTAATTCATTTGTTCCTTCACCCCCGCAGTTTTTCTCAGGGGTAAGTCATTTATGTATTACACTTTATTTCTGTAGCATTGGTAAAATGTCAAAGCCTTTTTCCCAGCACCTCTCTGATGGAAGCAAACTATAGAGATCTGATCGCTATCAAAGGTTTTCATTCACCAACAGGTCAGAGTGAACAATATTATAACCTCTTTGTTACTGTCAGTGTCGTTAACTTTTCAGGAAAGCCTTTCATTGGAGAGGTATTATTCTGATTATGCCATATTTATAAAGATTTTGTAATTTGCAGCCAATATGCAAATTTTATTTTGAAAGTTGATGGTACACTTCTCTGCAATTTGAGTAAGCAAATTTGTAACAATGAATAAATCACTCTTAAGCATAAGTTTAGGAATTAGATCGTTTATTGCATATTCTGAAAGCTTTCTTCCAATACTGTAATTGTACTATGCATTCTCGGTCTGTGAACATGTCTTGATGGCCTAGGTTTGACTCAAGATGTTTTTTAATTTTTATTTTATTTAATTTTCTTAAAATATGACATCCATGTCTCGTATATTCCAAGCAATTGAGGGAAGTGAATTAAAAATATAAATACATTGAGAGAATATCGAAGGTTTAATGGTTGGATTGGCATAAAAGAAGCGCCAAGAAACAAAATAATTATATAACTATTAAAGAAAATTGAAAACGTAAATATATTTTAATTTGCACTTTTTAATGCATTAACAAAGCTGTTTCGAGTTGCTAAGGATTTATACTGTAGTTTTATTCCATGTTTTTAGTTAACTAGACCAGATTTCTAAACAAAGCTAAAATAATTGATAATTCCCCTTTTGGCACTTATATATACAAATTGATCAACATTTTGTCCATTTACCACTCATTCTTCCTATAATGTCTAGAAATTTAAATTTTCTTTTTGCTTAATAAAACAGTTAACTTAGAAACCTCCAAACCTTGGGTGGATTTAAAAAAACTCCATTTAATTGTACCTATATTTCTAAGTAGTGCTATTTAACAAATACACTGATCAATAGCTGTACATTATAGATAAGAGTTGGTGAAATATTTAGTTAAATACTGCAGTGAACGTTTTTGTTTAGAAATTGAGTCCGGCCGATGTTGTTTTACTCGGAGCTTTGCTTCCTTTGTTATCCACTCCTGATTCGAAAAAGTTACTGGAAGCTCAAAAGGAATTGTTGCAGTATGTGAATTATTTGAGATCTCAACCAAAATTCAAAGTAAGTTAAAGGATGACATATTTTATCATTTATAGGAATTTGTAATCGTTATTGTGGGTAGAAGAATGCTTAATCCTAAAAGGAAGGAGTGTTGAAAAAGTCGTTTTCTCTTAATCACAGGGTTTTTATCCCATTTTTAAACGGCTACACTTTTTTTTAAGAAGTAAATTTTGCATGGTTTGTCCAAAACGGAGAACTGAAAATCCGGTTTGTTAGTTGCAACGCCGTATTCATATCATTACATCATCATATATATACAGTTGCTTCGAGAGTTTTCGTAACCAAATCTCGATTGCAAGCACTGCATTCGGTGTGGCGTCGCCTTTTTTTGCTTATGGCGCTCATAACGGCAAACGTCAATTCAATAATGCAAAAATGTATGTTGATGGTCTGTATAGTCCCATTAGGCTGAATTTGATGTGAACTTTGCAAATGTCTGTAAACACTATTCAGAGGTGGTCTGCCAAAAAATCTTTAAATGATGGAAAAAACCCACCCCGACTTTTGCAACACCTCTTATTTGCGTGTTTGGAAAATATAACCATGTTGCTGGCTTAATCGTTCATTTTAAAACCACCTATATCTAATCCACGCACAGGAAGCAGAGTTTGCCTATTTTGGTGATAAGGGAGTATGCCTTTACCCATGGGCTGCTAATCAAGTTCCGATTCGTGGCGATAAGCACTCCACTTGGAACTTACTTAAAGGACAGGACATGTCTACTAAACCTTTATCACCTATTTTGGGGTCAGAGTCCAAGGTAAGTAAATTTTTTATGTCGTTCATTGTGTTTATGGTTAGGAAGACAGGTCCACAAATGTTTTGATACGACTTGAAGCAGTTGTTACTCCGAACTTTATATATATATATATATATATATATATATATATATATATAATATATATGATAATAAAACCACGAAGGAAAGGAAACACAAAACGGTGCTCAAGCGCTTTCGTCTAATGACATCCTCAGGAACACTGAAATACATAAAAGGTTCCGGCCTATATATAGGTTACAGAAATATAAATAAATAACATACATACACACAAACACATATACATATATATATATATACATACTTAAAACTTAAAAATTAAGGATTAGAGGATTAACAAAGAGGCAAATCGATTTTTAGCAACAAGATCAAATGATTATAAAAATAATACAAATTTATACTGGAGATACGCCCGGGTTTAACACTTGCCTTCTTAGAGTCAAGTTTCGATATATATAAAAATAAATTGAAGATTAAAAGTAAATAAAGTAGCTTACAAGTTTACCAAAGATTGAGTGTCCTACCCTTTTTATCTAGGTTTGTTTTAAAGGAATTCAAAACAACAGGATCGAGTTGAAAAAGACCTTTGCTTATGTTGAAGTTATTTGAAAGTTGAATAATGGCAGACTCAAGAATATTTCTATTGACAATATTGCTCGAATGAAATAAAACTGAAGCATTATTCCAATCAATACAGTGGGATAACTCTGACAAATGGACAAAAAGAGCACTGGACAACTGTCCTGTTCTGACGGAATATTGATGCTGTTTTATACGTGTGTGCAAATCCTTTCCCGTCTGACCTATGTAAAAGGAATCACATTGTTTACACCCAATTTTATAGATAATGCCTGAATTATTGGTAGGGCTATTTTTTACTATGATATTTTTCACAATATTGTTATATGAAAATACTACATTAATATCCAAAAGTTTAAGTACATTAGCAATGCCTAAAAAGCCCGGGAAAAATGGAAGTACTAAAATATTTTTGACAAAGTACGAGTGTTATTATTGACACGATAGAAAGTTCGTTTTGCCTTGTTGAGACAAGATTCCATAAACGCAGATGGGTAACACAGATCACTTCCAATACCGTTGATTTTTTCCAATTCGGCATCGATGTATTCCGGACTGGCGATCCTAAGGGCGCGGAGAAACATTGATGAAAAGATGGCCTTCTTAGTGGGGGTGTCATGTCCCGAGTAAAAGTGTACGTAGGACAAGTTGTTTGTTGTTTTCCGATAGATACTAAACTTAAAACCTGGGCTTTCCCTATGTACACGCACATCCAAAAATGGGATTGACTTGTCTTGTTCCACTTCTAAAGTAAACTTAATGGAGGGGACTTGATCATTTAACTGAAGGAGGAAGTTATCCAGGTCACGATTCATGGGCCAGATACACAAAATATCGTCGACGTACCGCAACCAAGGGATGCCAACCCCCAGGATTCTCGGAATGTAAGTAATTCGAAAAAACTCCATATAAATATTGGAGAGGAGGGGCGATAAGGGGTTGCCCATGGCCATCCCAAACACTTGTTGATAATACTCGTTATTGAAAGTGAATTTACAGTCTTTAATGCAAAGCTTAATAAGTTCCAAAACAATGTGTGAAGGTAGTGGCAGGTCATACTTATGTAATTCTTGGGAGAGAAAGTCAAGCATATCATCAATCGGCACTTTTGTAAACAATGAACAAACATCAAAACTGATCAATCTATCGTTAGTTTCAGTACGTGCATTATTCAATTTTTCAGTAAGATCCATGGAATTTTTTACATGTAAATTCACTTTCAATAACGAGTATTATCAACAAGTGTTTGGGATGGCCATGGGCAACCCCTTATCGCCCCTCCTCTCCAATATTTATATGGAGTTTTTCGAAATTACTTACATTCCGAGAATCCTGGGGGTTGGCATCCCTTGGTTGCGGTACGTCGACGATATTTTGTGTATCTGGCCCATGAATCGTGACCTGGATAACTTCCTCCTTCAGTTAAATGATCAAGTCCCCTCCATTAAGTTTACTTTAGAAGTGGAACAAGACAAGTCAATCCCATTTTTGGATGTGCGTGTACATAGGGAAAGCCCAGGTTTTAAGTTTAGTATCTATCGGAAAACAACAAACAACTTGTCCTACGTACACTTTTACTCGGACATGACACCCCCACTAAGAAGGCCATCTTTTCATCAATGCTTCTCCGCGCCCTTAGGATCGCCAGTCCGGAATACATCGATGCCGAATTGGAAAAAATCAACGGTATTGGAAGTGATCTGTGTTACCCATCTGCGTTTATGGAATCTTGTCTCAACAAGGCAAAACGAACTTTCTATCGTGTCAATAATAACACTCGTACTTTGTCAAAAAATATTTTAGTACTTCCATTTTCCCCGGGCTTTTTAGGCATTGCTAATGTACTTAAACTTTTGGATATTAATGTAGTATTTTCATATAACAATATTGTGAAAAATATCATAGTAAAAAATAGCCCTACCAATAATTCAGGCATTATCTATAAAATTGGGTGTAAACAATGTGATTCCTTTTACATAGGTCAGACGGGAAAGGATTTGCACACACGTATAAAACAGCATCAATATTCCGTCAGAACAGGACAGTTGTCCAGTGCTCTTTTTGTCCATTTGTCAGAGTTATCCCACTGTATTGATTGGAATAATGCTTCAGTTTTATTTCATTCGAGCAATATTGTCAATAGAAATATTCTTGAGTCTGCCATTATTCAACTTTCAAATAACTTCAACATAAGCAAAGGTCTTTTTCAACTCGATCCTGTTGTTTTGAATTCCTTTAAAACAAACCTAGATAAAAAGGGTAGGACACTCAATCTTTGGTAAACTTGTAAGCTACTTTATTTACTTTTAATCTTCAATTTATTTTTTATATATCGAAACTTGACTCTAAGAAGGCAAGTGTTAAACCCGGGCGTATCTCCAGTATAAATTTGTATTATTTTTATAACTCATTTGATCTTGTGCCAAAAATCGATTTGCCTCTTTGTTAATCCTCTAATCCTTAATTTTTAAGTTTTATTTTTACTTCTCCGTTTATCGCTATATATGTATATATATGTGTATGTGTGTAGATATGTATGTATATATATATATATATGTATATGTGTTTGTGTGTATGTATGTTATTTATTTATATTTCTGTAACCTATATAGGCCGGAACCTTTTATGTATTTCAGTGTTCCTGAGGATGTCATTAGACGAAAGCGCTTGAGCACCGTTTTGTGTTTCCTTTCCTTCGTGGTTTTATTCATCATAAATATTTTTCACGTGTTACTTTCGTGAAATAATTTTCATATATATATATATATATATATATGGTGGCCATGAGCGGTCATTCTTTGAAACAAAAAAAAATATATATATATATATTTTTTTTTTTAAGTTCGGGAAGAACCGATTCGCCTCTATTTAAAAGGGCATATCTCAGCGGAAAAACAAAGAAAAAGTGAGAGGAAAGACAGAGGAAAAAGAAAGGGTGGAGGGGACAGTCGAAGTGGAAAAAGACCAAGGATGAGAAAGACTGCAGGGTCGAGCCCCATCATCCTTGGGTGCTAGGGCCGGGAGGGCGCACGTGAAACCTCCAGGAACAAGCACGTACAAACGAGCACAAAGAGCACTCAAAAGCACGAGCTTAGAACCCCCTTGCGGGGATATATATATATATTTTTTTTTCTCCTCCACCTTCTATGACTCTCTGCCACCTCTCTACAAGCATTTCAATTCCATGTTGATAAAATTTCTTCAGTTTCGAAGCAGAAAACTCGGAGAGGGCAATGCTGATAGCCTCAAAACTTTCAAGTTCTTTCCCGTCAAGATAGTTTTGAAGGTTTCTGAATAAGTAGTAATCTTATGGTGCAAAGTCTGGTGAATACGAAGGATGTGGAATTTTTTCCCAACCAAGCTGTTCAATTTTGGCAGTGGTATATTCGAGCAGTATGTATGAGAACACGCGTTGTCTTGAAACACAACACCCTTTCGATTGGCAAAAGGACGACGTTTTGTTTGCGATGCAGCGCCTAACTCTTTGAAGTTGCTGACAGCAGACTTCGGCTGTAATGGTTTGATTGGGGTGCAACAGTTCAAAATAAACCACTCCTTGAATATCCCACCAAACACACAGCAAAACCTTGCTTGGGTGCAGATGTCCTCATCCCCAGTAATGAGTCAATTCAGAAATGGTGCTTGAAGTTGCCGAGAATGCAGTGAAGAGCAAATGTTCACATCAATATCTGCACTTGGCTGGTGACAACGTATGGGGAACCCACTTCCCAGGTTTCGACACTTCCCAGTCGTTGCAGGTGGCGATGAACTGTGGAATTGGTTGAATTTAGTCGCTGGGCAAGTTCTTCAACAGTTACAGCAGGATTTTCTTCAAATGTAGCTATTAGAAGGTCATCATTGAACTCAACAGGTCGGCCCGAGTGTGTTTCATCAGTTAAGCTATAGTCACCAGACCTAAACTTCTGGAACCACCATTGACATTTCCTTACATTTAAAGCTTCCTCTCCATAAATATCCTGAATATTTTTTGCGGCTGCAGTCGCGTTATTTCCTTTTCTAAACTCATAAAGCATTATACTGTATGCCTAATGTATTCCTCTGACACCTCCATCTTATCCGTAAGGGTGAAATAAACTAAGATTGTTAACGCGATGAAACCACTTAGTCTTAGACTGAGAAGTAACATGTCTAAATACACAAAAATTCGAGTTTTCCACAAAATATACACAAACATGTGCAAACACGACGCGAGTTTAGCAATGCAAAAAAACATTACTTATGGGATGACCTGATATTTTAGGATAAAAATGTAGTAACAACCTTTGGTTAGCTTCCGCCCGAATTGTTCATTCTGACGAAGGTTAAGCTTTTCACTCCACCTTAGACCTACAGTTTAACGTGGAATCTGAACCACGCTCCACCACCAGCCCAGCGTCTTAACCACTAGGCCACCCAGGGTACCCATTTATCTACCAACCACTTTCTTTATTGTGTGGAACGATGAACAGCTGGGTTTTGCTGCGCGCCGGCTGCCGTCACCGGGTCTCGATCCCGGGGCCGATGGATTCGTAGCTAACCACTATTTATCAAGCTTAGGTCCACGATTCGACGTGAGTACCATCAGAGATCGTGCTGCCCAAATCGCTGGATTGGATGTGGTGGAAACAGTCCCTGGGCAGCACGATCTCCAGATTTAATACCATTAGACTTCTTTGCGCGAGGTTTTATAAAGTCTGAGGTTTACGAAACAAGAGTTACAGACCTGCAGGATCTGCGAACCCGCATTGTCGCGGCAGTCACTAAAATAATCCGAGAGGTGCTTGAGAATGTGTTCCGCACTGCAGTGGACAGATTTGAGATTTGCAGAGATACGATGGTGCTCACGTCGAATCTTAGACCTAAACCTGATAATAAATATACATCATACATCTAATTGTTACCACATTTTTATCCTAAAATACTATTATTTCAGCAAAATAGATAGGGACTTTTGAACCACCCTGTATATATAACCAATGTTTTTGACATTAAGTAGAAGAAAGGCTTCTTTGTATGAGTAGATCGCAGCATCGTTGACAGTTACATGGAGGATCAACATACTAACGAGATTTTCATACGTTGTTTATCATCACTGGAAACAGTAATGCTCAGTGTTATCATAATCCACTGAGTGGTTAAATTAATATTAATTTCTTTGTTCGTGTCGTTAGTTTACATTGCAGACATTCTTGGCTATCTATATTATAACCCAAGTGCAGTCTTGGGTAGCCGGATAGACTTTATTTCGGTGTCCACCTGAACACTGTAAATTAATATAAAGAAAACAACCATTTCTAACCTAATTTGAGTTGTTTTAGTCGGCCCCACTTACAAAAAGAAAAAAAAAACTCGGTTTAGTTAAAGGAAACTCCTCTGGTAATCATAATCTTCCTCCAAACTATTTGTCTGTGCATGCTGTCATTCTGTAGAAATTGATTGCTATAGAGATTGTTAAATTCATTCCAGCTACTTTTCTTTAAGTTTGGTTATTAGAGTGATGTTGAAAGTTTTCATAGACAAAATGTGTAAGGTCCTGTGAATGTGTTATAGGACTCGGAGCCTTTTGCGGAGAAATGCCTTGTGTCATTGGCTCCTGGCAGGTTACAGTGTTTGTGCAACAGAAAAAAACATCTGTGGTGATGTTCTTTTAACCCTTAACTGGTGTGGTAAAGTTTTGTCTCATAACTGGTGTGGTGCGGGTCAAAATGACCCACTTCGAAAAAATTTTGTAGGTTGTGATGAAATTGAAATAATGACTCAAAATTTTTTTTTCCAATAACTATATACATATCTATGCATGGTGAAATAACTTTTACAGTAACCAGCTACAGAAAAAAAAATTACAAAATGTTTCAAAAATTTGAGTGTAATTTTTTAAGATAAACGAAAGGAAAATTTAAGTATTGATTATTTAAAATACATGAAAACATAATATTGGTATTTATATGAAATCAAAAGAAAAAATGTCATAATTTTACAAACACAAAACCAAATTTATGTCATTAACTTCTGTTATCGTACGACGTCCCTCATTCAGTGTCACAATTTACACAAATTCTGATGGTGCAGTCTCCAATATTGCCCTCTTACACTTTTTGCAGGACTGGTTGGTCTTCCTGTTCATTTTAGACGGACAAATATAGCATCTTTTTCTTTTCCCTGGCTCTACTGGCTCTGCATTTCCTTTTTGAGGAAGCGGTACTCTAACAATGCGGCTCATCACTTCCTACAGTAAATGAAGACTGGCTGTTTTTTACAAGTTCGTTGAACATGAAAGATATAGCAGCTAAAGGATCAGTCACTTTGCGCTGTTCACGATCAAGTGCATTATCAAAACGCATAACACTTAGCAAAAATAGGAAGTGTTGCAGAGGCATCGTGGCACGAAAAATGTCGCGGCCGGTGCCATCTGTACTAAACAAAGAACTAAGATCCTCATGACCAGATTTGAAAGCTCCGCCCAAATACAGAAGTCCTAAACAAGCTTTTAGTTCAGTCATTTCTGTTTTTCTAACAGAATATTGATGTTTTGCAGAATATCGTCCTTGAACAGTTTTTATTTTCTCATTTGTGCGTAGAAGCAACTCACCCAACATTTTTTCGGTGAACATAAGAGACCAAAAAGTAGTTTCTTTACAGTTTTTATCAACATTTCTAACCACCAATTACACCTGGGAGTTTTTTCACTAAATTGTGTGCAGGTGTCCGAACACTTCGTCTCTGTGGCACTTCAGCTGACCATTTGAATGGATAATTCCCTTTTCCATAGAAGTATGGTTTATCATCGTCACGAGTTTCACCATCCGAATCTTCATCTGCTGATTGCTCACTCTGGGTGTCATGATCACTTTCTTGTACCTGACTCGACATCAGATACATCACTTTCAATAACAAAATTATCATCTATTTCAGCTTCATCTAGCACTTGAAGTATAGCATCAGTCTTTCCGAACAAGTTTTGTTTTGAAGTTCCAGCCATTACTGCAAATAAAATGAAAAGTAGGCTACTTCAAAAATCACAAAATTTGTTTAATATAGTGAATAAACAAAGAAATAAACACACAACATAGCATAGCAAAGAAATAATTAAACGAATTGTGGCAGTAAAAAAAAAATGGACACTGTAAAAAACTGTAACATACCTGATGTGGTGCGGGTCAAAATGACCAACGCGCGTTACAACTACACATCTACACAGCACAGAGTCTGGGCAACTACTGGTCTGAAGTGAACTTGTGAGGTTAGGCAGCTACTAGGAACTACAGCCATCTAGTGGGGAAAATAAAAAACTTACAGCAGAAAGTTTGTTCCCACCGGCATTTTGACCCGCACCACACTAGTTAAGGGTTAAATTTCCCACGGACTCGGCTTTCATATTAATCTGCTTAAAATATTGTATGGTGCAAAGTCGCCAAATCTGTACACTCATTGAAGCGCTATCATCATAGGTGAGAACAATCTAGTACCTAGCGAAAAGGGTAATAAAAATAATTTATAATTTTTATTACCTCAAGAGAATTAAAAGGTTTTTAGCATAGTTGTAAAGTTTTATATAATTTGGATGCATGTATTTTTATGGTTTACATTGTTTTGCTGAACACCTTTTTCTCCGTACATTTCAGTCCCCGACAAATGAAGAAAGAAGTTTGACAGAGAATGAGATTAATGAATCCAAACTTCATTGGGAAGAGAGAGCTTCGAGTAAGACCACGATGAAGCCAAAATCCCAACGGACTCTACCCGTTAAGGGGGAGAGGAATATCATGATTACAGCCGCTCTCCCGTATGTTAATAATGTACCCCATTTAGGAAACATTATTGGGTGCGTTTTGTCCGCGGATTGTTTTGCTAGATTTTGTCGCCTTCGAGGAGACAATATTATTTACATCTGTGGAACAGATGAATATGGTAATGTTTATTTAACAAAAGGATTGTTTTAAAACTTAGTTGTTCTTTATAATACTCCTTAAATGCACACTCGTATACGTTTTGAGTTGCCTTACTTGTCCATTTTGACAATTTTGAACTGTAATGGTGTTTATGCTTACATAGGCCTAGAGTTTAATGTAAATTTGTTTACAAGGTTGGTTGTTTCATCAATATAGATCTATAAAGTTTGTATATTCAAAAACTTCAAATTTGTTTTATATATATATATATATCTCTCCAAACACTAGGCACTGCGACTGAAACTAAAGCTTTGGCAGAAGGAACGACTCCTCAGCAAGTTTGTGACAAGTACCACGCAATTCATTCTGACACTTATAAGTGGTTCAATATTGAGTTCGACTACTTTGGTCGAACCACAACCAAATCTCAGACGATTGCAGCCCAGTCCATTTTCTGGCAGCTACATAGAAATAATAAAATCCGTCAGAATACCGTGGAACAACTTTATTGCAGTAAATGCGAAATGTTCTTAGCCGACCGCTTTGTGGAGGGAACGTGTCCTTTCCTTGGATGCGGCTTCGAGGACGCGCGGGGAGACCAATGCGACGCTTGCGGGAAGCTGGTGAACGCGACAGAATTGATTAAACCTCGGTGCAAAATATGTTCACAGACTCCTTCCCTCAGAGTATCCACGCATCTCTTCCTCGACTTGCCCCAAATCGAGGGCGACCTAAATCAGTGGGTGAAAGAAGTCTCTTCTAACTGGACGGCGAATGCCAAGGTGATATGCGAGTCCTGGATAAGGGATGGGCTGAAGGAACGATGTATCACGCGCGACCTCAAATGGGGAACTCCGGTTCCTTTGGAAGGATTCACTGACAAGGTTTTTTACGTTTGGTTTGACGCCCCCATTGGTTACATCAGCATATCGATGGAGTACAGTGGTGACTGGGAATTGTGGTGGAAAGATCCAGAGAACGTATCCTACTATCAGTTTATGGCTAAGGATAACGTTCCGTTTCATGGCGTGATTTTTCCATCTTGTCAAATAGCTACGGAAGACCGTTGGACTAAAGTAACGCATTTGATAGCTACTGAGTACCTCAATTACGAAGATGGAAAGTTCTCAAAAAGCCGCAGCGTCGGAGTATTTGGCAACCAAGCTAAGGAAACAGGAATTGCCAGTGACGTTTGGAGATTCTATCTGTTCTACGTCAGACCAGAAGCCCAAGATACATCATTCTCGTGGATTGACCTACAAACTAAAAATAATAGCGAGTTGTTGAACAATTTAGGCAATTTTATTAATAGAGCCCTCAAGTTTCTGTACCAATTTTATAACGGAACTGTTCCTGACGCTTCTCCGAATGAATCAGATTTTAGAGTCATGGCTTACATTAATCAAGAAATTCAGAAGTATACACAAGCACTCTCTTCTTGTAAACTTAGAGATGGTATTAGATACATCCTTTCAATTACGCGGATCGGGAATCAGTACATTCAGGAAAATGAGCCTTATAAATTAATTAAGCCTGGCAGATCAGAAGAAGATAAGCGAAGAGGAGCAACAGTTATTTATGTCTCGGCAAACATTGTTGCTTTAGTTGCCATTCTTCTTCAGCCTTACATGCCTGATACTTCTGAAAGGATTTTTAATATTTTCAACATTCCGCAAATAAATGTATTACCAAATGCAGTCACTCAGTTTATTAAAAGCGGTCACCAGTAAGTTTTTTTTTTTTTTAAGTTCTGTACGTTTCCTGTAATTATTAAATGTCGAACTCTTCCAAGACGGGGCTACGTCGTAGTCAATGTCGTACTTCCCGCTTATCAGCTAAGTTAAACGACATTAGGTCTGGCTAGTAGTTGGATGGGAGACCGTCCTCCGTGTCCAGATTATGCAGCGACCCGTGGTTCGGATCCCACGTAAAGCTGTAGGTCCCCTCTATCATAGGACCTTAGATTTTGCGAAAGTTAAACAACCCCGATCATTATTATTATTATTATTTTCCAAGGCAATTGTCAACCTGTGAAACTTGTCTGCATTTTTACTGGAATCTAATACGTCGTATAATGTTTCCTATTTAATTAAAATAGGCTGCTAATTATTTTTTTCCATATAATATTTAGTATTAAATAAAGAAGTTAGAAACAAATTGAAAAAAAGCTGTTCATTTATAGGCGTTATTTGTTTGTTTACAGAATTAAGGAACCTTCTCCACTTATCCGGAAGATTACTGACGAAGAGGTTGCCTTACTTAAAAAACAGTTTGCAGGTACTCCGCCACCTGATAGTGACAAATCCAAGAAAAATTTGAGCAATGCGGGTAGCGTCACCGTACCACTTCAAAATAAGCAGAATGTTATATCTGCTGGAGACCCGGCCGAAGTAAAAAGAATAGAAGATTTAGTTAGTAAACAGGTAAAAATTGCTTTGTAATTTGGGGCTCAACGAGAACAGTCTGCGGACTAACCGTTGAAAGGTAAATGTTGTGAATCAGTATAAACATCAGATGCGGGATTCATCACAGATATAAATAAAGTAGTGCAAAGCAAACTAGTTTGTGCGATGATGAAGTAACAATTGCAGAGATAATTATGCGCTCGCACGCACACAATAGAAATTTTAAATAGTTAACCAATATCTGGTTTTCATCTAAATAATAGGAGGGGAAAAAAGGTCAAATTTTAACCATTTTGCAAGTTCCTTAAAGATCAAGATGTATTTAAGTTGGATACGTGTAGCAAGTTCGGATGTGTACCCTTGGAATATATTCATTAATCCGTGACATTTTCTAGTGAACGCTTTGATCTTAGACTAAATTCAGCATACTTTTGCGTGACACACACCATCGGGCAGGGTCTAGGTAGGTTTGGGTACCAGAATGATCTCTCTTTATGTACCATTTTGAAACTACCCCAAGTGCCTCTTGCATTTCTGTCATTATTTATTTCTTTACTTTGCCCTTTCCTATTTAGTAGAACAGTGTTTTGTGAAGTAATTACTGGGTCACTAGGTGTAGAAAATTCTTTCTTCCAAACGGTTATTTCATTGGAACGAGATTATGAACAATAGGCAAGCCCACCCATCACATTAATTAAAACTCAACCTAACCTTTATTTGCTATATTTATACTGCATTTAAAATGTTTTTCAAGTAACTTCAATGTCTAGATATTACTTGGAAGTGTAGTGGTTGAAGGTAACATGTATTGCCCTTTATTACGATTTTATTAAAACACTAGTTTGAAGATATTGTTTTGGGTCGCGAGAAAAAGAGTTTGAAAATCACTGCAGTAGAACGACTCAATTTCTTTAGTAGTACGGACGTCGAAATATAACAGGGCGTTTGCCGTTATATATTTGAAAATTCTCATACTTTGCGAGGGTTTCCAAAAAAAAAGTTTATAGCTCGGACTTTGTACCCAGTGTTTATATATGCAATTACCTACATAATTTTTCTGACATCAAGGTCTTGGATTTCGTATCCAACGTATTAATAACTTGTAAGAATAGAAGTAGTGTTTTAGGGCTTGGTGGACTTGCCTCGATGCTTTTAGGTGTACTAGTATATGTCAGTCGAAAGCTGTGGGTAATAACTGGTTAAAACGCGTATTGAGTGACTGATTTCGGCTTTTGACTGTGGCATATGCCTTACTTTCTTTTGGGAAACTGAATTTAAAGACTGACTGTGTTCTCATGCCCTGAAATAATTCTTGGTCTTTAAGCAAACTACATCGGTCTAGATTTCATATTTTTAGATAGTTGGTCTTCAGTATTACCTTCGAAGAAAGAAACGTGGTGATGAGAAGTGTTTTGTATGTGCGTAGCTCTATTGCTTGTAAGGGTCAGTCAGTCAGATATTTTTTCTTGGTAAAGTACAGAAATTTCACCAATAGAACCCGTAACGTTGATTACTTGTTTACATAAATTGTTGACAACGATAACGTCGAATTGTAGTTCATTTTTTAAATGCTTTTCAGTTTGATTTCCTGTGAAGTAATTTCAGGGTTATAACTCAACGTATCTGATATTTCCCAGACTTTTACAGAATTGTAGTTTCTTAGTACAGTACTTTAAATTTGTAAACATCGTGCACATATGATAAAAAACTTTAAAATTGTTATTTTAAGCACTCTAATCAGGAACCAACGTTTTCATTATATCGCTGCAGTGTTGCTGCTTAAGTTTGACCGTGGTTCGCATTCCACGTAAAACTGTAGGTCTCTTCCATCACATGACCTTAGATGTTGCAAAGGAAGTTAACCCCCAACATTACATTTAGTAGTGTTTGAATAACTGTAAACGAATTAATTTGATTATGCATCGTATTGAGGTTGTCTAAGTCTTTTCATTTAAAGGGCGTCAAAGTTCGGGACATGAAGACTCAGGGAGCCGCAAAGGACGCGCTCACTCCGGAGATCGAAAAATTATTGCAACTCAAAGAGGCTCTGGCGTTGGCTCAAGGTCTCGATCCCGCTACGGTTCGTGGAGGCGGCAAAAAGAAGAAAAAATAATAAACCACTGGAAAAGATGTTTCATTCGCATGTTCCTGTAATTTTAAAGTGCGAACCATGTACAAGTACCATCAGTTATAAATGTGAGGATGCGGTGGGCCGGGAGGTAACTGTTGCTTAGTGTATCCCGACGTTTGTACTCGTACATGCATCCATTATATGAAAAACATTTCCCATGGGGTGGGCACGACACTCGAGCTCGGGAGTAAAAATAATCAAATCAATTACAGACAAACATTACATTATAGGATCACTAATGGAAATAAGACACCAACCCCAAACTCAGGGAACCAGCGTTTTGTTTTTCATAAGGTTAGTGGTATACATCCGGTGATAACGTCAGGCAAGACCAATGTCTCCACTTATACACCATGAATATATATTTTTTTTTCTTGTCAACTCTCGTACCAGTTTTTTTCTACGTTATTCCTTTACGAACTCAGTTATACACTTTTCACACTTATTATTCATTCTCGCCACAAACATATCAAAGTAGATTATCATCATCATCATCTCCAGTGATACTATTTACACACTTCCCAAATATCCTCATTCGTCATACGGTCAGTCTATTTTACACGAATCATGTTTCTTAAATATGATTTAGACTGAACTGTCATGCCAAACTAACTTCTCTCATCCATACATCCTTGTTAACACCAGTACACTTTCATGTAGATTTCTTGTGGCATCTACACTCGAGCACTTTATTCCTAACAGAACTTTCAACTTAAATGTACAATCTGTTCGAAATGTTTTGTTAAATTTTCTTGCATATTTATCGGGAAAGAGCATGGAGTTCCACAACAGGACTTTTTGAAGCTATTCTATTCCTTTGTCAATCAAATACTGCAAATATTTAAATTCCTTTATAATCATAATTTTACATACTTTCTCGCAACAAAAACCTTGCTTCCGTGCAGGTACATGTGTGTGGAGTATGCAGATGTTTAATAGTGAAAGATTTGATGTTCTAGTCGGGAGGGGGGGGGGGGGGGGGGCCTGTGAAACAAGGATGAGAGGGTGTTAGCGAGATGACGGAGAAATGAATGGGGGTATGATATGAAGCAATGAGAGACTTCTCGTGTGTTAGTTCCTGGGTTGTGTGTGTGAAATTCAAGTCTGGGAGAATGAAAGTGGCGGTAGTGGTTGGATATCCGCCGTGTGAAGATGGGGAAACAAGGGTTATGGAGAGAGCTTGAGTGTGATCAGAAAAGTGCCTGAATGTTAGTGTGATAGGACACGTGAATGGGAAAGTTAATATGGGTCCGAAGATTGATAGATTCACTGGGGAACACAACTTTTGGTGACTTAAATGTTAGACCTGTTTCTGGGTATATTGAGGTCGCTGATTCTAAAAATGACATTAGTTTTTCTCCATCAGCTCTGCTTATCAAGATATGATATATATTTACTATATAATTGCTGACTGGCAATCACTGTTGTCAATTGAATACGAAAGTATGATGAATGTCAGCAAAAATAGTGTATTAACATCAAACAAGCATAAGGTACGAAAAATATTTCTTAAATTCAAACAAGCTTGAGACACGAACGGCAAAAAAAGTTTTCATTGAGACATCTCTCATAAACCACGTTTCTGAGATTTCTTGAGATGAGATGTGCCAGGACATTCGCGTTGGATGCTCCAGCAGTAATCTGCCATCATGTGAGTATCCCATCGTCCGGGGTACCGTTCTTCCATGGTCCTTAGTTCTTGGTGAAATCGTTCACCCTGTTCCGAGGTTATCTGGGAAACGATCCAAATGACTGTGGAGGTAATGTAGTTTGATGCTCATTTTACAGCCAAGTTTACAAAAAGAAGAGAGCATATTCTCCACTAGTTCACCGTAGTTATCGGCCTTATAGTTCCCAAGGAAATTCTTCACAACCATACTAAACGATGACCACGCACGTGCCTCAATGTTGTCCATTGAATCTTGGAAACGCGGGTCTTTCATGAGTTCCCGGATTTGCGGTCCCTCGAAAATACCTGCCTTCAGCTTTTTCCATGCTCAGCGCAGGAAATTTTCTACATATGTAGCCAAAACACGTCCCATCTCTGTTCAAAGCCTTTATAAATTGTTTCATCAAACCTAGTTTGATGTGCAGTGGTGGCAATATGATCCTTTCTCTGTCAACCAAAACTGCTTTGATATTTTTTTCTCCAACCACCATGTTTTCTCTCAGAGGCCACTGTCTTCTCACCCAGTGTTCATCTTTAGCTCTTCTGTCCCAGACATATAAAGCACGGGTACTTGGTGTACCCGCTCTGCTGGCCCAGGAGAAAATTCACCATCTTCAGATCCACACAGATCACCCATTGGTGGTCTCGGTATGATATCTTTTCTAGGACTAGGGCGACTGTCCCGTGCTCTTCTCTCATACCGACTGAGTGACCAATTGGGATTGATCTGTATCTGTTGCCGTTGTGTAGAAGAACACATTTTAGGCTCCGTTTGGAGCTATCTATGAATAACCGCCATTCATTTGGTGTGTATTCCGATATGCCCATTTTCATCAGCAATCCGCGCACATTGTTGCAGAAAACTAAATCGTTCTCTTTTGAGAAGGGCAGTAAATCCTTTTCTCTGTCGCGATATAACGTGATTTTGGTTCCCGGCAGCAGTAAATTTTTTTCTCCCAGCCTGGAAGCTAACAATTCAGACGATTTCTTCGAAAGACTTAAGTCCCTTATGAGGTCGTTTAATTCGTGTTGACAAACCTTCTGCAACTGATGACGGTCCTTCGAAATCACTGTCATTTTGCCCACATATGCTTTCTTTGTCAGTAGCAGATTCATCATCTTGAGGGAGCTCTGGAAGATGGCTGAATGATGGGACAGGTATCTCATCTGAATGTGAAACAGGCCGTCTAGCTGAGTCTATGTCAGGATACGTCCATTTACTCCGGTTACGTCCATTGATGCCCTTTATATTCACCAAACAAAAGTAACAGTCATCACTGTGGTTTCTCTGTTCTCTCCATACCATTGGTATACCAAATTTCAGGCACCTCCTCTTTCCGTTGGTCCATTGCCGCAGATGCTCCGTACACGTTTTACACACAACATGAGGAGCCCATGGCTTATCTTGGTCCCCTAGTTGTACTTTGAAATAGGCAAAATAAGCTTTTTTCACAAAATCAGATAGTTTTTCTCTGTTCAATGAACGTGTACTCTCCGCAGATAAAACAAAACACATCTGGATGATTTAAACACTTTCTTCGTGATGAAGCCATGTCAACACCTGTAACAGGAAAGAATTCACGTTAGTACATGTACAATACACATGCAAAACAGCAACATCGGCAAAATCATAGCTACAATTTAATTATACAGATGCATTTAGATTTACGAGCAACTCATAATATCGTTCCAGAAGGGTAATAAAGTAGGTAATGACGTATGCAATATCTCAAAAACTAGAGCTGCTAGAACAAAATGGATGATATTTTCTGAATCAGTGGCATGAAAATATCCAGAATAAGGTCTAAAATCTCAGGCACCAAGAAACAAATTTTGTTTTTGTTCCCCAGTGAATTATATGCTCGTGGAAAGCGTACGTTGTGCGAGATATGAATGCATATATCTCTCTCTCTCTCTCTGACTACAGGATAATCCTGTGTAAAATGAGGTTGTATGGAAAGTGGGAAACGGGTGGATCACGAAAGAATTAAAGTGAAAAAGTTAAATGGTGAGAAAGGTAGTGGACGAGTATAGTAAGAGGAAATAACGAATTGAGTGTAAAAGGTGCAGAACAAATGGATACGAGTGAGATTTGGAACTGGAATGTGTAGCAGGAATATCTTATTAGGAATACAAGGAGCGTGTGTGGAATTGTAAAGACAGGTGCCAAGAAGAGGGCAACAGTGTGGTGGGATACCGTGGTTGTAGCAGCCGCTGAGGACATAATGAGGAAAGGGATGGGTGTGTAGATAATCATGATAGAGAAGAAAGAAAAACTAGTGCGGCAGAAGAAACAGAGTAGGCCTGAATAATGAGTTTGGACGGAGGGGGAATGAGAATTATGTAGAGAACAAAGTTGTTCAGGAAGGAATTGCAGAAGTATAGAAATGAAACTACGAGTAAGGGATGAAAATGGAAGAATACTTACAGCGGATGTGAATCTACGGAATAGTTGGAAGGAATATTTCGAGGGTTTAATGGGTGGCAAAGCTCAGAGGAGTAAAGATATAAACGTGATTGAATTTGGTGATATGAGGAGGACATGCAATAGAAGGCCGTAAATCATAACCATAGGTGAAGTGACAGCGGCGGTTCACAACTTGAAAAATGGAAAAGCACAAGGTGTGGATGGAATATATGGGAAAAATAAGTACGAGGGGATTAAAAGGATTGGAATGGTTGTGATGCATATTGCATATGTGAGTGTGTATGAACAAATGGGAATATGCCTGAAGAGTGGTAGAAAGCAATATTGCTCCATTGTACGAAAATGTGAGATGAGAGGAGTGAATATTAGAATTACAAAGATACAAATCTGTTGAGCATAGTGGGGAAGTTATATGGTAGGATAGTGATAGAAAGAATTTATGGTATTACAGAATGCCTGGTGATCGATAAGCAGGGGGGTTCCCGAGGTGAAAGAGGCTGTATGGATCAAGTACTTCCAGCGAGACTAGTGATTGAGAAAGCACATGAAAGGAATTGCAAGGCATACATGGCTTTTATGGATCTTGAAAAAGTATATGATGGAATGAATAGAGAAGCATTGTGGTAGTTTGAGTATGTATGATGGTTAGCAGTAAACTCATGAATGTAGTGGAGTTTTTTTATGATGGAAGTAAGGTATGTGAGTGAATAAAGAACAGGGGGGGAGGGGGGCGAATAGTCTGATAAATGATGGGGTTCGTCAAAGATGTGTAATGTTTATGTGGCTCTAATATTTTTATTGATGGAGTTAGAGAGAGGATCGAATCTGTTGTGCGATGAGAACAAGTGGGGCCTGTCGAACCTGTGGTTGTCTGCGGATGTGTAAGAGGTGGTGGTTTAGAGTTTTGTGGCGGTGTGCGAGAGAAGATTGTTGAAAATGAATGAGTTAGAGCAAGTTGGTGTTTGTGACGTGAGGGAAATACGGAGTCATGTTTTGGTGAGTGGTGAATTGCTGGAGGTAGAGTATTTTAATTGTCTTGGGTGTGTATTGAACAAAATGGGTATGACTGAGTGATGGTGAAGTAAATAGTAGAGTGAATCGAGGAAACAGAGATTAGATAGATACTGCGAATGTTGACGTGAAAGGGTAAGAAAAGTTGATGGATAATCTTTTTGGCGTGTCGGGCGTGCGTCGTATTGATAGAGCAAGATATCGTATGGTTCTGGAAAGAAGTGTTCAGAAGTTAGGAGAAGTGAAAATTGAGGAGAGCATGTTAAGGTAGTTTAGTTTAGACACGTAGAAAGAACGGAAGATTAGAAATTCTCAAAAGTGTATATAAAATTGCCTGCGAAGGTGGAAGGAGATAAGGCCGAGAATCATTCGCTGTGTTCATTCATCTCTTCAGCCTTGCTCTCCTCTTTCTACTTTTGAAACACACTTATACACTCCTTTCACAACTTTAGCCTCCATTCTTTCCACGTTAACACAGTTCCCTCAATTTTCACTTCCCCTGACTTCTGAACCACACAATTTCTAACACATTCAATCTGACGCACGACACACACACACACACACACACACACACACACAGGTAATCAATTTCAACTGCCTTCACTCTTGACTTCTCCCTTTTATGCCATGCCAGTGTTTTACACCTTTACTTTTACCCACATTAATTTAAAACAATCTTCTCTCTCACACCGTCACAAAATTGACAGCCTCTTGCATATCACGCACACACTAAGGGCAAATAGCACATTATCAACCGCAAACAAGATATTAGAGAAGCCCCACCTGTTTCTATCACGCACCAAATTCATTTCTCTTCCCAGGAGTCGCCCCTTTTACCTAATGAGTCCAGTCAATCTGTAAACAGGTTGAACAGCCACGGTAACATCATATCCATAATGTTTACCGACAGTTATACTGGGTGATCCAGATAAATGGGACCCATAAAAAAAAGCCAAATATTCTTAATATTTAATTCCTTTCATAAAAACTATATATCATTCGAAAGAGTAGAGTTACAAGTTTATTATGAAATATTTATTTTTTAAAAATGACTCCTTTCAAATGTGCTCCATTAGTTGCCAAGCATTCCAGTGTTCTCGCTTGTAAGTTCTGCATCACTTTTGCAAGAGTGTGCGGTGGTATGGCCTGTATCTCATTTGTGATGGCGGCCTTCAATTCTTGCAAGGTCGTTGGGTTATTTCTGTAGACCCTACTCTTTAAATATCCCCAGAGATAATAATCTAAGGGAGAAAAATCCGGAGACCTTGCGGGCCATTCATCGTCTCCAAATCTTGAGATTAACTCGCCTGGAAGCGTTTGACGCAAAACTGCCATGCAGTTCCTCGTGATATGGCAGGTAGCTCCGTCCGTCTTGTTGGAACCAGTGGTTTTCTAGACAAAGATCTCTTAATTTAGGAATAAGGAAATCGGTCAACATTTTTTCGTAGCAATCACCATTTACAGTGACCGTGTTCCCGGTGGAATCCTCGAAAAAGTACGGCCCTATGATCTGAGATGCAGTAAGACCACACCAAACAGTTACACGCTGACTATGCAACGGGATTTCGGTAATATTCATGGATTTTCTGTTGCCCAGAAACGACAATTTTGTTTGTTTACAGTTCCATTCAAGTGAAAATGGGCTTCGTCTGACATAATCAATCAAAGTTGCTAGAAAATTGGTGGTCTCATTTACCTTCTGTTGGATCCATTGACAGAATTGTAGTCTTCGTGCGAAATCTCCATCGTTTAGTTGTTGCACTGTTTGAATTTTATATGGAAAGAGCATTAAATTTTGCTTGAATATACGGTGTGTTGTTCCATATCCAACTCCTAACAGCTGAGAAGCACGTCTGATGCTTATGTTAGGATTATCCTGTACAATTTCATGAGTTCTGTTAATGATCTAGTCTATCCTTGCTGTGCGCACTCTTCCAGTTGGTTCTCTTTTTCCAATGCTGCCAGTTAGGGAAAAATTTCTGACACACCGACGGATTACTTTCTTAGGTGATTTTGACATCTGAAAATTTGTCTTGAAAGATCTTTGAGCTGAAACTACACTTCTTCCATGCTCATAATATTGCTCAGTTATGAAACGCAGCCGCTCCACAGTCCATGCAGTCATCTTGAAGGGTTAGTTTTAACTAACACACTTATTTTGTTTTGTATCTTGTCTTGTATTGTCAAAACCTATACAATCCTGTACAAACTTGTAACTATCCTCTTTCGAATGATGCGTATGATTTTATTTTATACAATGAAACAATTACTGCTTTTTCCAGTCATCAGGCACATTCCCATTTGTTCATGTACTACAACCACTAACCCTTTCAACCCCCGATATATTTTACCTGCTTCTGTTCCCATTGTTCAGCTTGCAAAAACCATCGCTTTCACTTTACCTATAGTTATGTTGTTAGGCATTTTGTTCCTCCATTTCTCGTACCATCAAATCCTGCCATATTTATATTCGTACTCATTTCTTACATCCATCAAACTCAAACTTTCATCTATTCCGAAGATCAGCATCCACTGCAAGCATACTTCCATTTCCATCCCTCAATCTAAAGCTTACTTTATTGGTTTAATTTCTGGGCTTGTTTCCAAAAAAAAAAGTTTGTTCTCGGCGTAATTTTCATTCCTTCTCCTCGTATTCATTGTTTCTTCTTCTGCACCAGTATCTTCACACATCCTCTTTCTTTGCCACTCTTCCGTTATAATTAAAAAACACACGCGCTCTCAACTGCAACCTCTGTATTCCACCACGCTGTCGCCCTCCTCTTCGTAACTTTTTGCAACCCCAGATATTCCTGGTACACATTTAACATTTCACTCGTATCCATTTATTCTGCATCTTCTACACAATTCACTATTTACTCTCACTATACTCATCCGCTACCTCTCACCATCAACTTTCTTCCACACAACCCCACTTTACAGAGGACTGTCATGTAATCAGCGAGACCTATTCATATCGCGCAATACATGTCGCAACACAATTCTTTTCAGGAGCACAATCTGTTAAACTTCTTTCACCATGTACATCGTTTATTCAAAACTACGCATACGTATGTATTTCAAAGAAGGAAATCGTTGCCTAACTTCATTCAGTCTACATCCACCATTCGCTTCTAGTACTCCATCTTTCCCCAACACCCAATCCTCTGGGCCCATACTAACTTTCCATTCATGTTTATCACAAACATTATGTAACGTTCAGACTCGCTTCCGATGACACTATCCAGCTCTCTCAACTTTCTCATCCTCTCACTTATCATACGGTGCATATCCAACCATTACCGCCATTTTCATTTTCGTAACCTTTGATTTCACACGAACGAGAAGTCTCTGCTTCATACAATATAAATGAATACATCATTCATCAATACCGCTACACCTTTATTTCTCCTCGTCCAAACCCACCTTCACACAACCTCAACTCTTCATTTTTGTTTCACAACCCAGAACATCAAACACCTTCAACCCCTGCTCTTTTTCGATCATTTATTGCTGCTACATTCCACGCACCCATACATTCTCGCCTGCAGTTGCGTGGGCGTCCAAGTGCGGCCTTCACGTCCAGTGCTATTATTGTTTGTCGTTGGTAGGGGAAGAAAGGAAGGAGTCCACAACCCTATTCTTCCCCGATTGTATCGCAAGAAATGTGAAATTAGCTACAACTTTCTGCTGGTGGTGGGATTGCCACATCTCGTTTCAATATACAACTTCTGTACAAATGTACAGCTATTGCCAAAGAATTGAAACTCCTTAAATTTTTGTATGTAGAGACGTATCATACTGCGTATAACATTAGTGATAATTAGTTCAGTTACTTAAGGTTTATTAACTTCCTCAGGAAGATATGGTTTAATCATTTGCTATATTACTTTAGTTTATATTTACTAAAAGTGCAAAAACAAAGTATAAAGCGGTATGAAATTTAATAGATAGTCACATTACTCAAAAGTAGCATGCAGGTTTAATTTGACTTTATTAACCAAACTTTAAAAGTTTGAGTGATGCAACTCTTGGTAAAAGCATACATACCATAATTAGTCTCCTTGGTGCTTCCTTTTGAAGTCTCTGCGGCAAATAAAAGATGACTTATTCATATAAATTTGACGTTATTTAAAACTATGACACTGACGTTTTAAGTCTGGCTAATAAAAGTCAAAAGAAACTTGCATGCTGCTGCTCAGTAGTGTCCACTGATGTATTAAACTTCATACCATGTCATGATAAAGAAACCCACTCTAATAGACAGTTTATTTCCACAACAGTTTCGATGCCCACTGGCATCCTCTTCGGGTTTTCTGTATCCACCTGAAGAGGATGCCAGTGGGCATCGAAACTGTTGTGGAAAACTATTAGAGGGATTTTTTTTTTAAATCATATTTTACCTTCACGTAGAAGAGTTTTTTGCTTTTCATACCACGTTGTTTTTAGTTTAAATATATTTATCAAGAAATTGGAAAACTTAAGAATTAAACTAATAACCAAATCTTATTGAGGAAGTTCATGAATCTTGACGAATGTTACCAAATCTGTTATAAGTAGTTTCTGTTAACACGTATCATTCCAAAAAAAATTTAAGGTGACGCAACTCTTTTGGCCACAGATGTATTCGCATTTGCTTCCTGTTCATCTACCTCCCAAAAATATCATAACTTGCATTTGTTCAGCTCACGCTTCCTGTTTTTTATATTGCCAGTTATTCCACCAGACTGACCTTCCACTTCCTTTTCGGAAAAACTGTTTTCTACACTTCCCATTCACCTTCCTTCTCCAGTTCATTTGTTCTCTTACGTTTACGACTTGCTTAGCGTTCTTTGTACAAATAATTACTACTTTCAGTACTGCCAAGCTGAATTTATAGCATTCTTTCGCAGAATTTTTTCCCGGTGCATTATTCTATTATGCAGTCTCGTTCCTTCCACTTCTCGGCGTCATTAACTTCAATATTGCGGCACCAGAGGGTTTACAGTTCAACCCAATCCAGTCAGTCGATTTCGTACATGCACACGAGTTGCTGTCTTCAAGCATTCTTTATACACCTTCAGTATGTTCTATACATCTATTTGTTTCTCTCTCCCAAGACTCGTTTTACTGTTCTATACTCCATTAACACCCTATTTAAATTCAGCTTTTTCAACTTTTGTTCCCTCAGTCTACTCTCCAACCTCTCGCTCCCATACCAAACACCAATCGGTCATATGATCTGATAAACCTTCACCCTGCATAGCTTTGGTATCACATCCTTTAGCACGTTTTCTTCATTAATAAAATTTCTCTTACTTCATTTCTCTCTCAATGCTGCAAAAGTTATTGGCTGAGAAAGGCCCTGTCCTTAGGATAAACTGCAAGACAAGGCATCATTTCCGAAGGCTGAGGTGAAAGAGTTGTAGAGAAAGATATTGAAAATAGTTTAGAATTTTTACACACTACCCTACTACACCTATTTCGTGCACCGAATTACCATTAAAGGGCTGAAAAATAAAGGATGACGTGAAGTGCTAGACAAGTTTAATCTACATCACGCTTTTTTTTATTATTATTAACTAGTTACACCCGTATGGAATAGACCCACAACAACCATAAATCGTGAATTTTCAGATCCTTGTTTTAGACCTTGCAAACCTTTACAATTATATTCCAACTTTTAAAACTACTACAATCGTAAATTCTTTAATGTTCACAATAAAACTGTTTCACACAAAAACGTTCCACCGAGGTATATGGCAATTATTCAGACCCAATATATAGGTTTAATTCGTTATATTTTGCAACTGCCTGAAGAAATTACAGATTTAACATTATACATATTTAGAGATATACAGGGTGTTTATAAAGTCCCTATCTATTTCAGTGAAAACTTAACAAAAAGGGTAAAATTCAGTAACAATATAATAGAAGGCATATTATTTAATGAATACTTAAGTATATGATTCTACACGAGCACCATCAGTATCTCTACAGAGTTCGAATCTGTCAGCATTGCGGAACACATTTTGGAGCATAACAGGGGTTATTTTTGTAACTGCTGTTACGATACGAGCACGTAAATGTCCCAGCTTCATTCAGATGGCATTTTAAACACCGTCGTCTTTCAACAAGATAGGGCACCTTGTCATTACGCAAATATTGTTCGGGAGTACCTAAATGAACGATTTCCGAATAGGTGGATCGGACGTGGAGGCAACTGGCCCTGGGCGGCTCGATCTCCTGACCTAACGCCCTTGGATTTCTTTGCAAGGGGCTTTATCAAATCAAATCAAACGAAGGTTACAGATCTACAAGACTTACGTGCTCGTATCGTAACAGCAGTTACAAAAATAACTGCTGTCATGCTCCAAAATGTGTTCCGCAATGCTGACAGATTCGAACTCTGTAGAGATACTGATGGTGCTCATGTAGAAGCATATGCTTAAGTATTCATTAAATATATGCCTTCCATTATATTGTTACTGAATTTTACGCTTTTTGCTACTTTTTAATTGAAATAGATAGGAACTTTAGAAAAACACCCTGAACGGTAATAAATTATTTTCCCCCAAATAGTTTACAGGACATTCAAAATGCTCAAATTTACACCAAAACAATTACAACTTCATTCTGCGTGGAAACAAAGTGCCTGCTTGTACTAATTTTTCTTGCATACAAAGTTAATTTTCTGAGCTCTGTCGACTTCATAACGTGGCGTCAAGATCTGCCCATCAAACATCTGTTCAAATAACTGTGTCCAGTCTATCCCATGTAGGTCTGTGATAGTTATAATTTCTTCGTTGAATGCCAAATATTACTTTACTGTTATGTTGAATATTTGAAAGGAATTAGAATTATACAAGATTGCAATCAGATAACTGATTAAAGAGGTCCGGTGCTAGTCTCTCCAAGCAACTGATATAATGAGAAAACTAGGCTCTGGTCAGTAAGTCGTCAGCTGTCATACACATGTTTGAGAATTATGTGATCTGGAACCAGATTCGACCAGTACCTCCGACTATATTTAATGGCAAAAGGAAACATTACAACTACTCTATTCTGACTAACGTACCTGTATCACTTAATAGGGCCAGAAACTGTCGACTCGTCAAGCCTCTGATTGTCTATTTCCTTTATAGGAAAACTGTTCAAGTTGTAAACCCCACTTCTCATTGACCAGCAAAAAAAGAGGGGGAAAAAATGGGGGTGGGAAGTAGTTTTCTTTTGCTAGTAAAAAAAAAAAATAAATAATTTCTTCAGGCAGTTGCAAAATCCTACAAATTCATACAATAATTAAAGAAAAGTGTTCCACTGTTTTATTGTGGACATTAAACTAGAATATATAAATTTAAAAGTTTGCTGAAATCTAAAACAAGGATCTGAAAACACGATTTAAAGTTCAATAGCTGGTCTATTTAGTACAGGTCTTTGAACTATTTAATAAATAAAAAAAAAATACATAGTGTAATTAGGTTGTCTAACGTCTCGTAGCATGGTGTGAAAAAAAATTCTAAAAACTTTCAGTATAACTTTTTCAACAATTCTCCTTTCATAATAGCTGTTGGAAACGATACTTGTCTTGGATAGCATTGACAGATGAGAGAAAAATGAAGTTAGAGATTGTGTGTTAAAGAGGAAAAACATGCTAAAGGATGCGTTATAAAAAAGCTGTGCAGGGGTTGAATGAAGGTTTGTTAGATCATATAACTGGTTGGCGTTTGGTATGGGAGCGAGAGGGAGAGTGGACAGAGAAAAGTTGAAAAGGTTGAATTTAAATAAGGTGTCAACGGAGTAAAAGTCATTGGAGAGAAAAGTAGATGCACAGAACTTAGGTGTATATATCAGTAAGAAATACTTGAAGACAGCAACCCATCTGTGCGTGTACGAAATGGAATAACTAGATTAGGTTGATGAAGTGTAAATCCTTTAGCATCGAAATATCGAGATCAGTGACACCGAGAAATGGAAGGAAGGAGACTGCATGATAGAATAAGAATAATGCACCGGGAAAAAATTCTGCGAAGAATGTTATAAACTCAGCGTGGCAGTAATGATAGTAGTAATGATTTGTACAAAGAACGTTAGGAAAGTTGTAAACATAAGAGAACAGATGAACTAGGGAACGAAGGTGAATGAAGAAATGTCGAGAACAAGGTTTTTCCGGAAAGAAGTGAGGAAGTGGAAGGTCAGTCTGTGGAATAACTGGCAGTATGAAAAATAGGAAAAGCAAAATGAACAGACAAGCGATTATACTTTATTTTAGGGAGGTAGATGAATCAAGCAAATGTGAATACAACTATGGCCAAAAGGGTTGCATTACTTTTTGAGGTAGGTATCGACAGAAATTACTTATCACTGATGTATTTTTTTTATTACTGATAATGGATTTAGTAACAGTTGTCAAGATTTGTGAACTTCCTCAATAAGATTTGGTGTAATTATTATTTGCTGTATTTAGTTTAATGCAGCAGTGAAGTGGCAAATTTTAAGGTGCAGGAGCTCTAAGGAAATACCGGCATGTTGATACATAATTTTAAATTGTATTATTTCCTTGTAGCGGTACATCAGTTAATCAGGTTGCTCCCCAGAATGAGCGAAAAGTTGAATGCATGAATTTCACGGTAGTACACCGAGGCATAATAATTAACTCGTCCAATTTTTGCAATTACAAATTATATTTAAGGGGAAAATTTGGCTCCCTATTTCTCCCTATTTCAATAAATATATGCCTTTTAATTAAGTAAACCAAATTTGAAATCACAGTTAGAAGCCAGTGCTTTCATCTTAGTCTGTTCCCAACTTCCAAGTATCAGCTAAAAAAAAAAAAAAATTTGGATGAATGGAGGTGCGGAAGCGGCGTTCCGTGCGCTCCCGCAGCACTACACTCCCACCCCCCCCTGGTTTAATGTTATTTTTTCCCCAAGTTTTGCAATTTCTTGGTAAGTATATTTAAACTGCAAAGTAGTACATTATGAAGTTCAATACATCAGTGGACATTACTGAGAAGCAGCATACAAGTTTCTTTTGACTCTTATTAGCCAGACTTAAAACGTCACTGTCATAGTTTTAAATAACGTCAAATTTACAGGAATAAGGCATCTTTATTCGCCGCAGACTTCAAAAGAAAGCACCAAAGAGACTAATTACGTTATGTATGCTTTCACCAAAAGAGTTGCATCACGAACTTTTTAAGTTTGGTTATAAAATCAAATGAAATCTGCATGCTACTTCTGAGTAATGTGACACGTTGATGTACTGAATTTCATATCACTTTGTAGTTTAAATATACTTACCAAGAAACTGCAAAAACTGAAAAAGTATATTAAAGTAATATGTATATCAAATAATAATTACACCAAATCTTTCTGAGGAGGAGGTTCACAAACTAAATTAATTACTTATCAATTACTGTAATTACTTACCAAAATAAATCAGTGATGTTATATGCAGTGTGGTGCCTCTCTATATACAAAAATAAGGCATTTTTAATTCCTTTGGCTATCGCTGTATTTGGTTTAGGTAGTGCGTGTAGAAGTGGGATGTAGCAACCCCACCGCTGCCGAAAGTTCAGACTAACTCGGCATTTCTTGCGATACAAACGGGAAAGGATTAGGGATTAATCCTTCCTTTCTTCCCCCCCCCTCTCCTCTAACAACGACAAACAATAGCATTGGACGTGAGCGGCACAGCTGGCTGCCCAGGCAACTGCAGGCAGGCATGTTATGTGCGTGGAATGCAGCAGCAATAAATGATTGAAATAGTAGTTATGCAGGGGTTCAAGGGTGGAAGGTTTGATGTTCTGGGTTGCGTGAAACAAAGATGAAAGGAGGCGGAGGGTGTGAATCGGGATGCTAAGTGTATGAGAGCGGGTGTGAGCAAGACGAGGAAAAATGAAGGTGTGGAGGCTATTGATGAATGAAGTAAGGTATGAAGCAATAAGAGATTTCTCGCGTGTCCGTTCCCGCGGATCGTGTGAAATTTAAATTTGCAAGAATGAAAGTAGCGGTAATGTATCGAGTATTAAGTGTGAAGATGAGAAAGTTTATAGAGCTAGATAGTGTAATCGGAAGCGTGCCTGAACATTACAGAATGTTTGTGATAAACATAAATGGAAAGTTGGTATGGGTCCAGAGGATGGTGTGTTGTGGAAGCAGAGAGTACCAGAAGTGAATGATGATGGGTGTAGGCTGAATGGAATTATGCAACTAATTCCTTCTTTTGAAGTACACAAGTATATCTGGTTTTGAATAAACGATGTACATGGTGAGAGAAGTTTAATAGATTGTGCTCGTGAAAAGAATCATGTTGATATACGTGACACGTACTGCGTGAGATATGAATAGTCCTGTGTAAAGCGAGGTTGTGTGGAAAATGGGAGAGCGAGTGGAAAACGGTGGATCACGAAAGATTTAAAGTGAAAAAGTTAATGGTGAGAGGTAGCGGATGAGTATAGCCAGAGTAAATAATGAATAGTGTAAAAAGTGCAGAACATGGATACGAGCAAGATGTTGAATGTGTACCACGAGTGTCCGATTGGGAATTCAAAGTGGGGGGGGGGGGGGGGGGGGGGGGGTAAAAACCCGGTGCAAAGAAGAGGGCAACAGCCGGTGGGATGCCGAGGTTGCATCAGCCATTCAGGATAAGAAATGGATTTTGAAATCTATAAAAATCCATTCTAGCCATTTACATATTTATCTGCAACACTCGAGTTTGAAATTTTTTTAAATCTTGTCGCTGAATAGCGATTAATACATTGATACATTTTCAGATCCCCTACACACACAACAGTGTGCGTGTATAAAAAGGTTCTAATAAGTTTTAAGCGGAGGCCCATTCAGTGGTGAAAGGAGACAAGCGATCGTGTGATATGGGCTTACAGTTCCTAATTTTGTTTTATAGTAAGAGTAAATTGCTTCGTTTAACAATACAGGATGTCTCAAAAGTCACTATTTCGGTGACATTAGATTTTTTAAAAAATGCTATGCTAGCATAAAGATATGTACTTCTGGTGCAAATTTGTGTATTTAAAAAAAGGTAATTGGTTTATTTCGAATTTTGTGTAATTTATAAATTTATCTTGACATGCTTGAACAATTCCTCGAACCTCAACTTCTTACAGATGGCATTCTTGACACAGTAGTTTTTCAGCAGGATGGAGCACCGTGCCATTATGCAATAATTGTACGTGATAATCTTGACAGACGCTTCCCCCGTAGCTGGATTTGTCGTGGAGGAACACAACCATGGGCAGCACGTTCACCCGATTTAACACCATTAGATTTTTTCGCCTGGGGTTTCATTAAGTCTAAGGTGTACACTGGTAGAAGAATTAGTGATGTAGCCGAACTTCGAAATCGTATTACCGATGCAGTTCAGAAAATAACACCTCAAATGCTGGAAAGTGTGTTCTGGGAAACAACTTATCGCTTTGAGCTCTGTAGAGACACTGATGGTCGCCATGTGGAGACAAATAAATAGCACTAATTCTTTGTGGCACTTACTTTGAAATAAATATATTTTTCGTCTTGAACCAGTTTTTCGTAATTCCCATTATTTTTCAAAATAGATAGTGACTTTTGAGACACCCTGTATATTACTTACAAATTCTCGATAGTACCCCACAAATTAACGTTATTCGATTTCTTCAAGGCATTAATTAAATTACGAGATTTAACTAGCAATCCATCCGTCCTGCTTTTGGAACTGCGCTAGTTACAGAGCCGGATTTAGACGTGTGGAGGCCCCCCTACCTTAGGGGAAGACATAATTGAAGTCATCCATAAGATTCATAATATAATTAACATACACTTTCAAAACATCGTGCACTCTTGTGTCTGTCCATTCCACTCATTTCTGCAAAAAATGAAAGCCTCGGGTTACTCGGGTATTCCATTATAGTGAGAGTAGGCCTAAAAGAGTAATAAAAAAAATAATAATCAGTACACAACAAATAGTAATTGGTAAAAGTTTATGTACTACAGTGGTATTGGATGCGCGTGTTTTTTTGTTGATCTATCGGGTTTTTCTAGTTTCGGGTTTTTTCTATTTTGATAATGGCTTGTCAATATGTGGAGGCCCATGGGCAGCTGCCCACTTTGCCCACTCCTAAATCCGGCCCTAGCTAGTTACAACCCTCAACGTGCGAAATTAATAACGAATAAGTTTTAGATCCTAAATTTAAATTACTGGGACCTGCTCAAGATTTTAGCACTGGGGTAGCGATATTTTTAGTGTCCAATACAAAATTCTCTATCCATAGGCTTAATCGATGGACCTAACAAAACTCTCATTTTCAGGATCTTTTAAACTATTTACCCCACAACAGTCTTTTCAACAATCACCACCCCAATGTTGATCTTCTCAACTATATCCCCCCAAAGTTTAAACTCTGCAAATTAACCAAAACAAGATAAAAACAACTATTATTTATTGTAAACATGATAAAGAGAACCATTATTTACATAGGATAAAATTTGAATGGTTCGGTCAACCGTACGTCCTTGACGATTGGTTAGGTTTAGTAGTGATATTTGCGTTAATTTTAAAGAAAATATCACTACTAAACCTAACCAGTCGTCAAGGGCGTACAGTTGACCTAACCGGGCATATATATATATATATATAAATATATAAATGAACAGAAGGACCAACACAACGGCAAACATTTTCATTTATTTTTTGTACTTCAGACGTTTCGACAAATCTTTTGTTGATCTGTAAGCTCCGTTTCCCTAAGGAGAAGTCAATAGCTTTGATATATATATATATACAGTATATAATATCTCGAAACCTACGGTAAAATTATTGAATGCCCGGTTAGGTCAACTGTACGGCCTTGACGACTGGTTAGGTTAAATAGTGATATTTTCGTTAAAACGCGGGATATATTTGCTACCCGCACGAAAGGTAGCAAAAATAATTTCGGGTTAGGTCAATTGAATGCCCTTGACGATTGGTTTGGTTTAGTTGTGATATTTTCGTTAAAACTAACTAAAATATCATGACTAAACAACCAATCGTCAAGGGCATACAGTTGACCTAACCGGGCATTCAAATTTTATCCTATGTAAATAATGGGTGTCTATAAACCAGAAATATGATGGAATATAATAGAATTTTGAAGATATGTATCTTACATACATATCTTATTTACACAATAGAATTTTTAAGACTAGTAAAACTTATATTATCTCACCCCCTAATATTGACTTTTTAAACTATGTCCCCCTCTCTGAAACTGGGGGGGGGTAGTTTAAAAGATCCCATTTTATTATCTTTAATCTAATAAATTAAAAGGATTATGTAAATCTAATGACCAACTGGTTTTCTAGGATTAGGTCCATTTTCAGTTGAAAGAATTATCTGATTACTCCTGTTTTGTTTATTTGTACTTCATTACTGAACTCAGAAACCTTAGTGTCAAATTTTTAAAATCTCTCCAACAAATTGAAGATCATCATTTAAATTTCGGATCACCTTCTTTAGTTAGCTTTATAAAGCTAACTAACGAAAATATCACGACCTAACGTAACCAATCGTCAAAGGCGTACAGTTAGTTAACCTAACGATTGGTTAGGTTAGGTCGTGATATTTTCGTTAGTTAGCCTTATAAGACTAACTAAAGAAGGCTGGGGCCCTGATCTTAAGGTGATCCTAAATTTCTAACAGATTAGACTTACTATTAAGTGCACTCGCATTTAAGTTCTAATTTCATAAACTATCCCTGATTTCGTAAATATTTTTTTGAAAGACTAATTTAGTGTGAAAATTAAGTTCTTAATTTAACCGCTTATGGACGACCGGGTCAAATTTGTACCGTTTCAAATACACGTATTCATTAAGTTCAGAATTCACTTCCTGCTTTAACAAATAAGTTAATTTTTTATTTCATTAAACTTTTTATCAACGAAAGACTAAATTACAAAATTTACAAAAGCTGTTTTAATAACCAATTTATCTGTATAAATATATCTCGTATATTTAAACTGACAAGTTATACTTACCAATTATGAAAGTTTAAAATATAGACGCAACTGCTCATTCCAAATACAAATAGATCACCACTCAAACTTCAGCGTCAACTCTCGCTTTTCTATTCATTGTATCCCGACCGAGTAAATAATGGTGTATATACATTTAAAAAATATTGAAATTATATTAAAAATAAAAAGTTTCTACAACTTAACTGCTACTGGACATTTTACATTCAAAGCTCGAAGTTGCAGAGATGTTTTTCTTTGAAGGAGCCAACCCTCTAAGTCTCCCAAGTCAGGTCTTGAGAAATGGAGTGTGTGTGAGCCTTCTGTTCGTAATTTTTATGGCCAACCTCGCCGCCCTCCAAATGTTTGTGATCTCCTTTTTCTGAGGAAATACACGCGTCTCGGTGATCTTTCGTGGTTAGAACATAAAACGGAACCTGAAATTATAATTTGATACCTACATATAATTACAGTACGAATCAAATGAAACCGGACCACACACCTCCAATAGATTGTAAGAGATCATAAAATGCGTCGTCTATAATTTCTTGATAGAAGCAAAAAGACTAGTGTAATTTGAAAATAGCTCTACAACAAAATTTACGCTAGAAAACTTTAGTCTTGCTTCATGCGACGTGCACTGTATACACAGCTGTATGTTTATACACATTTCTGTATCAGGAACGTCAATGGAAGTTCGTTTCTGTATCCATACCTGTATTCTTTTTCTATATAGACTTCGATAAAATCTCTAGTACAACATTTTGATTGAAATCGTTGACTGGGTAGACTCCTGATGTGATCCTGCACAAATTGTATGGCTTTTGTTAAAACTTCTGCCCATTGTTTAGGGTCCATTCAGCCCATTTATGTGGCGGGGGAAAAAAAAATAAATTAGGGCAATTTTACTCGCAAAGAAATTTAGAATTTTGGCTAATAAGTTTCGGGAACACCAGATTTCAGTGATCGATTTTATATTTGGGGCTAATCAGGGCGATTGTTACATCTAGGTTAGGTTATATTAGTTTTAGGTGGTCACTCTAGAGCAGTCCTCTGTTCGTCAATGATATCCCAACTCTGATTTTCATAGCAATCAAACCTTATCTATTTGTTAATGATACTGTATCGAAGCAATCATTCTGAAAAAGATGCTCACTTTCTGATCGCGTAAAACATCATTCGTGTTCGTAAACAAACAGAACTGTTAACCTACCCAAGTTAAAGGCAAAAATATGACAAAACTGCAATGCTGTGAATTTCAGGTTATTAAATTAAAGATAAAAATTTTAAGTAGATAATTAACTAAATTAGTTCACCTGTTACGCTAAAAGTTATTAAAGCTCAGTTTCAAGATGTGAAATAGCTTATGGCTCGAGTAAGATTATGTAATAAAAGGTCTCGCGATGGGTTTTGCTGGGCTACGTCGTAGCGAATGTCGTAACATCTCTTCCCGTTGATCAGCGAAGTTAAGCGACATTGGGTCTGGGTAGAAGTTGGATGGGAGACCGTCCTCCGCGTCCAGATTATGTAGCGACCCGTGGCTCGGATCCCACGTAAAGCTGTAGGTCCCCTCCGTCATATGACCTTAGATGTTGCGGAGGTGGTTAAACAACCCCAATCATTATCGAACTGGACTGATTTTGCGGTGCTACTGTAGTATGCGGTCTACCTACGATTGGTTAGGTTTAATCACGATATTTTCGTTAAAACTAACGAAAATATCATGACTAAACCTAACCAATCGTCAAGGGCGATTGACAATGGGATGTAAACAAACAATTAGTAAACAAGATAAGCTATAATTAAAAGGTAGACCGCCGAATCGTAGGTAGACCGCATACTACAGTAGCACCGATTTTGCTTCTATTTTAACCTTTCAAACACCAGACTAGAATATTTTTTATCTATTTGTAATAAACTTATGAAAATAGGCTTAAATCTGGTAAAAATTTATTACTCAGTCAGGTTTTTTGACGAGAATACATTTTTCTGGTCAATTTTTATTTGCTTTTGCACAAATGTGATATCCGTTTCCTGTGCAAATGTGTAGTTTTCGATATCTCCACCTATCTTTAGGTGAAGATCAGTAAAACTAGACATTTTCACAGGAAACGGATATCACATTTGTGCAAAACAAGTAAAAATTGACTAGAAAAATTTGTTAGTCATTTTCAGAACTTGAAACAGTAGTCAGAAATAAGAAAAAGTGACAAATTGACCAAAGTAGTGTATACATATAAACGCAAAAAAAAAAAAAAAAAGCCAAATCAGGAAAAATATTGTATTAAAAAAGTACATTATAGCCAAAACAGGAAATATTTTATTAAAAAAGTACATTTGAACAAATTTGCACAAGATATTTTTTTTGTCAGTTTTTAATGGCAATTCAATATATAGTACGTTCAACTGCTTGTGACGGAGTAAAATCCAATATTAACCTTAAATCTTGACAAGGCTTCTTAACTACATTCTCAGAAATAGGTTATCGGGTATCATGCTGTTACGTAACTTAGGCCTGAAGCCTACACAAGTTATATGCCTACAGTGTTGGCAGCCAGGAAATTACTTTTTTAAAGGTAAAGTTTATCTAATCAAAGCCAGGTCACAAAACGAATCCATATTTGCACGCAATCCTTCCGTTTGTATATTGCATGTCTGGTGAATAATTCCGATTCACGTCTATGATAACAATATCCGCAGTAAGAAATTAGTCTTGATGCCACGTGCACTGAATTTTAAATGGGTTGGCTACAAATTTAGCAAATTTTAAGAAGCAACAGCTCGGGCCTAAGTAAAAAATACTAATTAGGATAAGCAAGGCAAGTTAGGTTAGGCGCAGACTTTCCTTCTTTGTAAACAAAATCGTAAATCAGCCGACTTACATTCTATTCAATCAAGGATTTTGATACTATCATAGCAACCAAACGCACTCATAATCATCATGAACAGATAACGGCTTAGGTTGGTTAGTTATTTCTCACGTGACCAATTTTCGATCAATCAGAGGTCCAAAACATTGGTCCAGAAACTTATTAATTTTTTATATTCTAATATTTAAAAAGTGTCCAACAAATGAAGAATAATGCCTAAATTCTACCTTTCTCAAATCAGCCTCCAGTCCTTGAAGTTTTCATCCTGCAAGATAAAAACTATTCCTATAAAAAGTTACCTCGTATTTTCATGCATTTTATCATGCGCTATATTTCATGAAGCCAGGACCACTTCATAAGCATCAGTTTCTATCTTTAAAGCATATTGAATACAATTATAACATAAAAAGCACATACTGTATTCCATAAATTAGTGAGTGATCCTAACTTTCGTCCATAACTGTATTAGTTCATCTTAACACTATCAGACTACCTGAAATCCGAGATGGTGAAAACACTCAAGAAACCTTTCTTTGACTGTTTCAGTGATTCCACTATTCATTTTACAATAAATTTAAGTCTTCATTCAAACGGAAACAAAATATTCAAACCACTTTAATTTCATAGTAAAACTAATTACATTTAACACGGATGACGCCCAACTCGACTTGTAGCTCAAGTCCAACTAAGCCGCTAAACACTGGCTGACTGGTACCTTTTTCCTTTCAGTCGAGAGACGTTATGGTTGGTTGGTTCATTCGAGATAATCACAATAATCCGCCACTCATTGACCCTTTTTATGAAAGAAAGGAAATGAGGAATAAAGGAAAATGAGACAAAGATACACAAACTATTTTATTTTAGAGTCAAGAAATGATCTCGGGGGTGGGAGGATTTTTTTTTTTCGGGATATATTTACAGACTTAATTTTCTTACTTCGACAAATGGCATCTACTTAAGTTTGAAATGATTGAGTTGGCAGCTTAAAAAAAAAAAAATATAAAGCAGACCATTCTTAAAAAAGGAGAAATTAAGAAATCTTTCAATTTCGTGTCCTTTCACAAAGCCCCTGATTCAAGTAATTACTTCAGGTAATTATGCAGTTCTTCCATACAGGTGTCTAGGATCACATACTTTACAGTTGGCAGTGAATAATTAGATTTATTGGCTCTTTGCTTTACTTTGAGTGATGTCAGAGGGAAAATTCATTTAACTTTCCGTCAACCTGCTTTGAACATATTAGCAAACCTAACATATGGGCAGTGCTTTACTTATTTTACATCTGTTGCAATATTTAGACTAAAAAATAACAGATTAAGTAACTGTAAAATCAAAAAATGGACACGCTTCAATTGAATACTGATTTTGACGTGACTTTTAAATCTGTTTTGACATGGTGTAGTTAACTAAAACTGATTATTCTAAAAGAGGAAACAGATCAAAAGGTAAAGAGCTTCCGAGCTATAGTACAGAATGTAAACAGAATCTAAGTGCTTATTTTGATTATCAAACAAGTATTCAGTGGCGCTACAAAGAAAATAAAATTTGTAATTCAGACACATTTAGCATAAGTTACCAAGGGGGAAAAACACACTTACACTACAAATTTTATTATTATAATTATTATTATTATTTTTTGTTGTTTTTAAAGTTTGTACATTTTTTAAAGCGTCTCTCAAGATTAAAAAGGTTTGTTTTTAGAGGACACCAAAATTTTCGGCTTAAAACCTTTTAAACTTATCTTTATGACATCAGGATTCACCTTCAAGTCTATTGGATGGAGTTTACTCCTTCCTGACTACATACTATGGTTCGGCACGTACCAATAAAAATTTTCTGCCTAGGACTAAACATGAAATTTACTTCTAAGCGAGATATCACAAGATCAATCAACACAACAAAAGAAATCTTAAAAAAGAAAAGCCAATTGTCTTATCGAATTAGTTACCTTAATAATAATTACAGTGCGCGAACATTCGCAAAAAATTACTCCGTTACAGAGACTTTTACAATCAACAAAGTACTCTACTGTACAACCCTTTTCCTGTGTTTCATTTCAGTTGATGCAATAATAAAGCGAAATTTAAACATTAACAATCATTTATATAAAATATGGAAACAAAAAATAAATTTCTGCCGTTTTTACGTTAAGAAATTTAAGTTTTCATAAATTTGGTGACAGCCATTACATCAGCCACAAAAGTGGTACAAAAAGCCTGTCTGGAATTTTGTTTATTATCGATATTTACCAATAAAAAACAGAGTTTTACCACAGGACTGTTTAAACCAATTGTACATACAAAGTCTATAAGAGTGATATTTAATATTTCTGTACTTCAAATAGAATTCAGTGGAATGATCTTACAAAAATGAGGTAATAATTAAAATACTTTGTCATGAAAATAATTAAAATTTTAGCTAATTAAAAACTTTTTTCAATTATTAATTCGTTTAAAAATATTTTGTTCATTATGTAATTAATAATAAGTAGGCCTAATTATAGCTAGTATCAAGATATGTCTCGAAAAAGGAGCCCTATTTTGTTTAATTTATAGGTTACAAACTATTTGACAAATTTCTACAACACATCATTATTTTCAAGGAACTTTGGAGTTGCCGGTTTTTTTTTATATGTAGCTTACATTTCCCTAACCAAGATAGATTATCATCGAGTTTGCAGCACAAGATGGCGTATTCTGGTTTCCTTTCAAGAAACAAATTTTCAAATTCTTGAATTGAATTAATTCTTTTTCACATCTCCAGTTTTTCGAATTTCTTCATTAGTCTCTTTATCGCAAATTTGTTCTTGGGGGTTTTCCTTACTCAAAACTGGGTTTTGAAATCACGTTTCACTTCATAGCACTCTGTAGAGAAATAATGGCTCACAATCAGCACATGTTAAACTGTAGAATACGCTATTTTGTACTGTAAACTCGATAATAGCCTGGCCTAAACTACAAGAAGAAGCTCCCAAGTTTGGTGAAAATAATGATGCACAGTAGAAACTTATGTCATACTTTGTAATATATATTAAACAAGATAGAGCGTTCTTTTTTGGACACCCTGTAACATATATTTGAGTGACAGTTGAACCTTATTGAAACCAGTATCAAAATTCCAATGAGAAATTTTTAATCTGAAAATTCGTACAATATTTTTAATTTATTATTATTTCTTTACTTTTAATATTATAAACCGGAACTAAGTTCCATCAGCGGACAACATTCATTTTTATTCACTATAAAATATAGCTAATATAAATAAACAATATATATGTATACAGTTCGAAAACTTTCTGACATCATTAACCAATTATTATTTTTTCAGATTAAAAAAAAAATAATTTTCATTGGCCATGAGATCAGTCTTGCTTTTTACCTTTTTATTGATACAGCCTTATGTAAGACAGTAGTGGTTTAATTCTAAATCAACATTTTCACAGTATCAACAGCTATCAATGAAAATTTCAGGGATACGACTCTGTTTTTAGTGATATTTGTCAGTGACAGCGTTTTCACAGTTCGAATTATGATAATAATAATATGTAATTTGATTAATATTATACATTCTTACTAAGATAATAACCTTACATATAAATATGATATTGCACAATCAAATTTTATCAATGGAATGACACATGACTTTTTTTTTCTTTGAAAATATATGTATTGTAGATTTGACATTACACTTAATTTACAATTAACAATGGTATTCTAAAAAATAAATGAAGTAGGAAATATTTCCCTTCACACTTTCAAAAGTTTCGATTTTCCTAATGTTTAATTACATTTTACTATATCACATGTCAAAGCTTTTAATTACATATCACAACTTTTACTTGTCCTAAGCTTTAGTTTTGTCCGAGTTCCTCAGAGTTCCTGCGCCTCTTTTTCCAAATCAGATTGCAGTTTTCATCCGATATGGTATATAGATTGTTAAAAATCCTTGAAAAAGAATGTTGTGGAAGCAAGCAAACAATAATAATCACTTGTTTAAGTCTATTAAATGTTACTCCGAGTAAATGATCACCGAAATACATAAATAAATTGTATGGTTTAACGAAATAAGTGTGTATCTTTCTCACTTCTACATTTCTCTGGTTTTCTCTCTCTCTCTCTCTCTCTCTCTCTCTCTTTCTCTCTCTCTCTCTCTTCATCACTCCAATTTTCAGTTTGTTAAGAAATTGTGAATAAAAAGAGATTTATAATTACTACTAAAAACCCTATATTAAATTTGTAAAAAAAAAATAAACAAAAATTTTGTAAATATGTAATTTTCAAACTTTTAAAATATAAATTTTTGTGATCCAACCGTATTCCAATGCTGACTAGAATTAAAGCTTTATTTTCTCTCTTTACTAAGTGTTGGGTAAAGAATTTCACAAATAAAATTGTATCAGTGACTAAAAACAGTTTCTATCTGAAATAGCACATTTGTAGGAAAAAAAAAAAAAAAAAAATTACGCGTCAATGACCAAACAGGTTAACTTTCAAAGTTTGCACTGGCTGTTTCGTAGTGTTTGAGAAAGGAATGTTCGCTGTTCGGTTAAAGTGCCTACTTTTCTTTAACAAGTTCGAACAAGAGAGACTGCGATGCCACAAAACCTTGCATCATCTTTCTTCCAACAGGATTTTGTACAAAAGTGAGATATTAAGAAAACAACAACATTGGAAGTTTTTCGTCAAAAAGTGAGTAAGGTGACCTTCTTCAGTAGTCGAAAGTACTTAAAATTACTTCTCCTTACTCCTCCTTCATTTGTATATATTTTAAAAATAAATGCTCGTCATGTTACTTTAAAAGTTTAAAACTAAAAGTACATTTTGTTGAAGAAAGACTAAATAATTCTTCTTGCACAATATATTAAATTTCTAGTTTATAAATACTAAAAAATAAAATTTTAATAATAAAAATAGTTAAAAAGCCTCAACATAGTAATATTTTTTGACGCTATTATTTTCACCTAAAATGAATCGCCAATAGTCGTCATCTCCTTTATATTGTTTCATTGATGCTGAATTCTGTTCCCTGTCGATTCTAATTTCACAGCCACCGCCTAAGAGTCACAAAAGAAGAAGAAGAAGAATAATAATAATAATAATAATAATAATAATAATAATAATAATAATAATAATAATACACATACAAATATTCATTATTTCTCAAAAAATGACGGTATAAGAAACATTAATAAAAAGTTGTTGAATGGCCAAATGCTCGCAACTAAGTGAACTTAATCTAACAGGTTAAGTCAAGTTCAATTAAGTTTCAATAACAAAATACCATAAGAAAGAGAGAACAGTAATTTTGAGCCAAATTAAAAATCCACTACGACACTACGGGTAGCAGCCCTCCAAACAGCCACTTACCAAACTTCTTAGAATTTTTTTTCTTTAGAACGTAGTTTTTAGAACGTTTATGGACGTTTACGTACAAGGCGCCCTCAATGAGCACCAAAGAAAGGGTAAAAATGCCAAACTCCCCAAGGTGTTCTGTGAGATAAAGCCGTTGGAAGTCTCAAAAACACGAAAATGTTGCTTTTTTGAGTTGTGTTTAAAAAAAAAGACGTTCTTAATTTCGTTACTTTTTTTTAATGTTTCCAACACTATTTTCCAACCGGGTGTCGCGAAATTTTATGAAAACGACAAAAATAATTAATTCAGAATCCATGTTAGTGAACGTTAGGCAAATTTAAAAAAAAAGGTCACAATTTATTACGTTCATAAGGAAATTATATAAGCTCAGTTTCAAGTTATGTGGTGCTCAGGAGGTAACTGGATGGTAAACCTCGCAACGCCTCAGAGGTGCCGCGAAAGAAGACAGGTGGAATTAGGGTGCTTTGAACAAGAAAAGGTTGCGAACTACTGCATTAGAAGATATTTCCAAAAAATTTGTTTTACGTAGGATATGCTCAAAGAGTAATGAATAATGATGTACTTTCGTTCTGGTTGGATTCATCTGTCAACCAATAAAAATAAGTCTAGAAAGTCAAGCAGCTAACAACAATTTCATTCTCAACAAGTTCACATGAACTATATCACAAAATCACTTTATTTTCTGATATACGTTTTTCTCAACATTCAGTTAACAGTGAAAGATTTGTGTTGTTTCTCCCTAATGCTTCGCGCCTTTGACTTTGTAGTCCTCAAATGTCTATAAAAGAGAATCCTCTCAGGGATTCAAAAACCGTGTCTTTATTAAGCCAAATTAATGGTTATCACTGTCTGACGCTTTTCAAGGTAACTGCCGCGAACATCGATACCCTTTTGGCGTCTTTTCTATCCAATTGTTCGTTCTTTTTGATCGATTTAATGTTCGAGTAGCGCTTTCCTTACAGAGCATTGAAAAGGAAAAGTCATTGTGAGAAAGATTTGGGGTAAAATGATGAGTGCTGCGACAGCTCTCATCTCAGGTGCTCAATTGCAGCCATAATTTTTCCGGGTCACGTTAAGGTTCTGTTGGAGGAACGGTCGGTGGTGCAATATTCCGAGTCATTTGAAAAGAAATTCGAGCGATAGTCAACAATGACTATCCTTCCTTCCAGAAGATAATCAATCAAAAATTATTCGGTCGTAATCCCAGAAAAGAATGATCATAACCTTCCCGACAAAGTGACTGTTTTGGGCCTTGACTAGTGGGGTATCCACCTCTGGGTCACCGTTATATGGTTTCGAGGCTGAAAAACGATAGTCAAGTCTCGTCCGCAGTCACAATACGTGCTAAAAAATCATCCCTATCAACAGCAGAAGCTTTTTTCAGTAAATCTTTCCAGAAAATGTTTACGCGCGAAAAACAAAAAAACTGATTCCTGGTCATTTAGAAGACAAAAAAATATATGTATATATACCTGAAATAGGTCAAGTAGAAAAGGTCACAATGTTAGAGAACATCAATTTCATGTTTAAAGCAGTGAAGTCAATAATGCCTTCTTGTTCGGATGGGAGAAAGTGATCATGCTGCCCAATGAAGAGAGCAAAATACATTTTCAAAGCTTCCATTTTACATAAAAGATGCGTCATTGAATCATTCCTTCACAGATACTTCGTCATCGTTTAAGGTCGCTGCAGATAACTTCAATTTGGATGGTGCAATGGCCAAAGAATATTTTAGAAGGCTATTTCAATCTATAGCGAGAACGCTGTTTTTCAGTATATATTAATCCCAAATGAGGTTCTAGAATTTTCCAATACTTTAATCTTGAATTCGCGTCTCAACTCCCGTCTTAAGACAATCTCGAGATCTTCGTGCGTAACTGTTTTTCAGTCTATATTTCACAATTGTTACGGAAATGTTACTCCGCTAAACGTTGTGAGCTTAACAAATTTTACCCACTCACACCGAAGCATAGAATTTAAATTTAGGCCGGAAGCACGTCTACGATTTTATATACTTATCTGAACCTACTAAGAGTAATATTAACACATGGTGTGCGAACAAGTCAACTTTTCAAGTTAAGCATGACTGCGTCAATTCGATCAATGAGCTATTTCAATGACAGTAAAAGTTCCAACAGTCATAAAGCTCTATTGATGACGCAAAATAAGAAAAATTCTCATAAGGAGGCTGTAAGATCAGACTCGGATGCTTACTCTATAAAATTTGACTTAATCTTAATTGCATATATATATATATATATATAATATATATATATATATATATATATATATATATATATATATATATGCGCAATGGATCGGAATTTTTTGAAAGATTTGAATCCCGTGTCGCTTCCTTAATAATAATAATAATAATAATAATAATAATAATAATAATAATAATAATAATAATAATAAATTCAGTTAATGTACTTTGAACTACGAAGAATATTAAGTATTGCTTAAGATGCGAGATTACCTCATTTTTTTTTAATTGATACTCACCTAAAGCGCATGTTGGTAAGGCGAGGCGGCGGAAGATGGGTCGGTGATGGTGAGTCGCCGTGTAGAGAGAATAACGCCACGGTCGCTACCGCACGACTGTACGGAAGAATGGTCGTCGGTATCGCTCTGGTTACTACCGTACCCTAAGATGTCTATTTCATCTGCGCAAAAGAGAAAGACAAAGATGCAGTTCCCCGAGAAGAGTTAATCCAATTTGACTCCACAAAAGCATCGTCTATTTCAATAGTAACTTAATGAACTACTTAACCCTTTAACGCCGGAATTGTTTGTAGGTTAAGTTATGAATGAGTGTATCTGAAAGGTTACCAATATGTAGCGTCGTCCTTTTAGGGTTAAAAGTGTGCTAAAATGTATAAATCGTATCAAACGTTTATTCAGGAGTAGCAAACTAATTCGCAATAAAAATCACAACTCGGTAACATCATCAAAATCTCGCAATTACAAAAAAAATCTTGATAATTTTACCTCGAATAAAAGCCAATTCAAACTTAAACCAGTCGACTTGAAAATAAGTTAAGTCATACGCAGAAACTTCAAAATGCAATAGGTCTCAATTAAAATTAAAAAAACTACATAAATTAGTTCTCCACACTAATAAAACATTACAACAACATTATTTCAAATCAGGTGAAACCACCTGTATAAAATATGAGTCATACATTATTCCTCTCACGATTACCCAACACTAATTTCTAATTGAAATTCGTAAACTACTTTGTTTTACTTCCTAGTCAACTGACTTCCTTACTGGCTAAATGAAACTAAATATTCTGAGCGTAAATCCTAACGGGTAAGTTAACCACTTTATGCATTATTCAGCAAATTTTATGAATTTTAGATGGCAAAATGGGGACAAAAAAAAACGGGGACAACAAGTTCAGAAAGTCTTACAAAACGTTTGTATTATACAAAAGTCAGAAAAAGGCTACAAATTTGTAATTATCGAGGAACGACTTGTTAGCCTTCTGTGCGCTTCTATGTGCATGCAAGCGGCGACTGAGGATAAGGATAATAATAATAATAATAATAATAATAATAATAATAATAATAATAACCTTAACGGAGTTGGCGATTTCAACATTAAAATAAACAAATTTGACAATTTTTTCTTCAAAATTTAAGGAACAACTTTTAAAATATGAGATTTAATGGCAATTTAGCAATTTTTAAGTAACATTAAATATTCTTCTTTTTTTTAATGTATTTCGATATATTTCAAAAAGGATAATGGATTTAATGTTATTTTTCTTTTCTTTAAAATATTCCTGGATAAAATTTTGGACAAAGTTTTAACGGGTTTTAAAAAGAGAACCGTTGTGGATTTAAGGGCCAAGTTTCGCGGCGTAAAGGAGTTACCGGTTTTAAACCTTGTAAGAGAAGCGGATGCGAAATCGAAGGAAAGAAGGAGAAAGTGCGCGAGAGCCGACCGAGCAGGAAGAGGAAGAGACACTCAAACGAGCGGAGAATCAATACTGAAAGTCGCTTCATAAATCTGCCTTTACAGAGACACTTTCTTTGCGAGTCAAACTAACTCATCTTCTTCCGTGATCTAAGCCAATGGCGCTATTTTTAAAAGTATTTCCATAAATCACGGTTTACTCCCGATCATTTAACTTTAAATTCTATTTATAGCGGGGTGGGTGCGTATAACCTTCCACAATTACCAATGACCGCTACGCGGGATAATTTCGTAATAAACGTGTTTAAACCAAAATTAAACAAGATCAAAAGAAGAGCTGTACGCGACGTTCGATGTATAAGATTACCTCCTCAATATCCTTTTGTATCAAAAGTTAAAAAAATAAATAAGTTTTTTCAATTTTAAATTAACACAAAATATTCATTCAAGAAAACATTTTATCCTGAAATTAATTTTACATTAAGCTGCGTCGTTTTTCTTCAATTTCTCAGATTGAGAAATTGAGCTATGAAAGAACTTGGAAATTAAATAGAGACAAGTGAGAGAAGAAGTTATTTACTTATTCCAACACAGAGAGAGAGAGAGAGAGTTACAAGGAGTTACAAGGAAAAGAAGTACCTCAAAAGGCCTTGCGGCCCATACCGAGGAGGTACCAATGGCAACGGGTGCCAGGGAAAATTTTGTGAAAGTTTATTTTTCTTTCAACTATCCTAGCAGTAGTAGAAAACTGGATAGAAAAGTAGAAGGCTCTCTCCCCACCCTCCGCTCCCTCCCTGCCAGAGGCAGGTACGGAAAAGGTTGAAGAAAATACCTTGACCCTGGAAAAGTAGCCAAGGAAATTTTACAGGAAAGTGGAGAATATATAAATAGCTCTATATTTACCTTGCTCACAGAGACACCGTGCAAGCGAACTCCTGCAGAGTTTTCTTATGTTTTAACCTTAAACTATCAACGTGTTAAAGTAATTCCCACATATACTAGTCCTAAATCGTTTCAAATCCAACTTCTAACCATTGTTGCGAGTTGGGTTATCATTTGAACTAAACATGCTTCTAAAATCGACATCTTTGAACCCGCGTCACGTAAGCGTCGATTGTAGCCCATATGCCTAACGAAAGGGATTAACTTTGTGGCATTTTTCGCCAGTTTCCAATCCACCTACCTACTTCCCCACCAATACCCAGCGCGCGCACTTCGGCGGCGGCGGCGGCGGAGAGAGAAGAGGAGAGAGAAGAGAGAAGGAGAGAGAAGAGGAGAGAGAAGAGGAGAGAAGAGAAGAGAGAAGGAGAGAGAAGAGGAGAGAAGAGGAGAGAGAAGAGGAGAGAAGAGAAGAGAGAAGGAGAGAAGGAGAGGAGAGAGAAGAGGAGAGAAAAGAGGAGAGAAGAGAAGAGAGAAGGAGAGAAGGAGAGGAGAGAGAAGAGGAGAGAGAGAAGAGAGAAGAGGAGAGAAGGAGAGAAGGAAGAGAAGGAGAGAGAAGAGAGAGAGAGAAGAAGAAGAGAGAGAAGGAGAGAGAAGAGAAGAGAGAAGAGAAGAGAGAAGAGGAGAGAGAAGGAGAGAGAAGAGAAGAGAGAAGAGGAGAGAGAAGGAGAGAGAAGAGGAGAGAAGAGAAGAGAGAAGAGGAGAGAAGAGAAGAGAGAAGGAGAGAGAAGGAGAGAGAAGAGAAGAGAGAAGAGGAGAGAGAAGGAGAGAGAAGAGGAGAGAAGAGAAGAGAGAAGAGGAGAGAGAAGGAGAGAGAAGAGAAGAGAGAAGAGGAGAGAGAAGGAGAGAGAAGAGGAGAGAAGAGAAGAGAGAAGGAGAGAGAAGAGGAGAGAAGAGAAGAGAGAAGAGGAGAGAGAAGAGGAGAGAAGAAGAGAGAAGAGGAGAGAAGAAGAGAGAAGAAGAGAAAGGGAGAGAGAAGGAGAGAGAAGGAAGAGAAGGAGAGAAGGAGAGAGAAGAGAAGAGAGAAGGAGAAGGAGAGAAGGAGAGAGAAGAGGAGAGAAGAGAAGAGAGAAGGAGAGAAGGAGAGAAGGAGAGAGAAGAGGAGAGAGAAGGAGAGAGAAGAGGAGAGAAGAGAAGAGAGAAGAGGAAGAAAAGAGAGAGAAGAGGAGAGAGAAGAGGAGAGAAGAGAAGAGAGAAGAGGAGAGAAGAGAAGAGAGAAGGAGAGAAGGAGAGAGAAGGAGAGAGAAGAGGAGAGAGAAGGAGAGAGAAGAGGAGAGAAGAGGAGAGAGAAGAGGAGAGAAGAGAAGAGAGAAGGAGAGAAGAGAGAGAAGGAGAGAGAAGAGGAGAGAAGAGAAGAGAGAAGGAGAGAAGGAGAGAGAAGGAGAGAGAGAGGAGAGAAGAGGAGAGAGAAGAGGAGAGAAGAAGAGAGAGAAGAGGAGAGAAGAGAGAGAAGAGGAGAGAAGAGAGAGAGAAGAGGAGAGAAGAAGAGAGAGAAGAGGAGAGAGAAGAAGAGAGAGAAGAGGAGAGAGAAGAAGAGAGAGAAGAGGAGAGAAGAAGAGAGAGAAGAGGAGAGAGAAGAGAGAGAGAAGAGGAGAGAAGAAGAGAGAGAAGAGGAGAGAGAAGAGGAGAGAAGAGAAGAGAGAAGGAGAGAGAAGAGAGAAGAGGAGAGAGAAGAGGAGAGATAAGAGAGAAGGAGAGAGAAGAGAGAAGGAGAGAGAAGGAGAGAGGAGAGAGAAGAGAAGAGAGAAGGAGAGAGAAGAGAGAAGGAGAGAGAAGAGAGAAGGAGAGAGGAGAGAGAAAGAAGAGAGAGAGAAGGAGAGAGAAGAGAGAAGGAGAGAGAAGAGAGAAGGAGAGAGAAGAGAAGAGGAAGAGAGAAGAGAAGAGGAGAGAGAAGGAGAGAGGAGAGAGAAGGAGAGAGGAGAGAGAAGAGAGAAGAGAGAAGAGAAGAGGAGAGAGAAGGAGAGAGGAGAGAGAAGAGAGGAGAGAGAAGAGAAGAGGGAGAGAGGAGAGAGGAGAGAGAAGGAGGAGGAGAGAGAAGAGGAGAGAGAAGAGAGAAGAGAAGAGAAGAGGAGAGAGGAGAGAGAAGAGAGAAGAGAAGAGGAGAAGGAGAGAGAAGGAGAGAGGAGAGAGAAGGAGAGAGGAAGAGGAGAGAGAAGAGAAGGAGAGAAAAGAGAAGGAGAGAGAAGAGAGAAGGAGAGAGGAGAGAGAGAGAAGAGGAGAGAGAAGGAGGAGGAGAGAGAAGAGAGAAGGAGAGAGAAGAGAAGAGGAGAGAGAAGAGAGAAGGAGAGAGAAGAGAAGAGGAGAGAGAAGAGAGAAGAGAGAAGAGGAGAGAGAAGGAGAGAGGAGAGAGAAGAGAAGGAGAGAGAGGAGAGAGGAGAGAGAAGAGAAGAGAGGAGAAGAAGGAGAGAGGAGAGAGAAGAGAAGAGGAGAGAGGAGAGAAAGAGAGGAGAGAGAAGAGAGAAGAGAGAATGAGAGAATGAGAGAATGAGAGAGAATGAGAGAGAAGGAGAGAGGAGAGGAGAGAGAATGAGAGAATGAGAGAGAAGGAGAGAGGAGAGAGAAGAGAAGAGGAGGAGAGAGAGAGAGAGAGAGAGAGAGAGAGAGAGAGAGAGAGAGAGAATTTTTAATTAACGTTTCATTAATTTACATTCAAAAGGAAAGCTTTTCATGTATTTGCGCTGTATTCGAATTCAATTTAGAATAATTAAAAAAATTTAGTAATTTTATGCAATTATGAATAATTAAGTTAGCAAATCATAGTTCTAATATTATCGTGCACAGTCACCCACAAAAGTTTTGCAAATATCCGGCATGCATATTATTATTATTATACATCAGTGACTGGCTGGATGGGTTGTGATACAACCATACGAGTGGATACAAGAACTGCGAGGGTTTTGTGTGTGTTTGGGAATACGTAAACATTTCCTCCTAAGGATTATATTTTAACACTTTTCTCAAACTTGTATCGAATGTCATAACAAAATGTTCGTACAAACTCCTACATTGCCATAGAACGCTTGGAGTTTATCCTACAGCACTTACCTACGTCAGATTTCAGCATCGTCAGCAGGAAGATATTTTCCTGACGGAGGTTTTCTCGTACCTACGTCGAAATACCACAAAATGTCTGTTTTCGTTTTCGAAACTTGAGTCTTTGTTACTCGTATAAGATTATAACCGCTCAAAAACGGTGACGAAGGTTCTCTTACACCCGCGTCAGTTATAACCATGAGAAGCTTTAAGAACATTTTAACGTTTTTTTTCATCCCTCGTGAGGTTAACGGGTGAAGTCTCAAATTAATCTGTCATGAGGCATCATTCGGAGAACGTCTCTACCTTACTGTCTCGTTCACCACCTATTAAAAACTCATTGAAAGTGTTACTTACGGGACCTTGTGCCCTACAGCCTAGCACACCTTAGTTCAGTGTTTAATGTTCTCCGCATAGGCGTAACTCACTTGTCCTACACTGTTTTACAGTGTTGTATTAGGCTCCTATGTATACAGCCTTCACCCTTCATACAAATTGTTAGCCTAACCGAATAAGCTCTCGAAAGTGTCTCCAATATCGCGTATCGGACTCACAACGTTAATGTAATACCACATGAAGGCTTATTATTGTTTATTACATACCATATTTTATCACCCGAATTATTGTATCTTAATATCATTGAATCACTGTAAATTTGTCCTGCATATACACTGCGTTCGCACTCATTAAGCAGATTACATTTTCTCCAATGTTTTCAAAAGTTTTTCCCCGATTTCAATGAAATTTGTAGCAAATAAATCACTATATATAGCAGCATTGATGGTATTCATTTCGATAAAATATTTTGATAAATAAAATAAATATCTCATTTTATTGAAAAATATGTAAAATATTGTGTTCCGAATTATTAAGCAAGTATTCTATTTACGGATCTAAATGGTGAAAATGGGTAAGAAGAAGGATTTAACATTAACTGAGAAAAGAAAAATAGTCAAGTTACTCGCTGAAAATATAAAATCTATTGAAATTGCGAAGCAGTTTGGCAGAGCTTATCGAACTGTAAACAAGTTTGTAGCGGAGGGTACCAAATTGAGGCAGCGAAGTGATAAAGGAGCTATAGATATCTGTAATCAAGCGCAAACTGCAAAGCATCCATTGTCCTTACGTAAAGAGGTTTTTGAGCAGGCTGGCATACATAATGTACCAAGAACATCTCGATGTGGAATCCTCCAAACAATTGGCAAGACGTGTAAACCTACGATTCAGTCACCATTAACACCCAGGTACAAGAAGCAGCGTGTTGAATGGGCGCGTCAGTACGTGAAAACAGATTTTAATACTGTATTGTTAACCGGTGAATGAAGAGCAACCCTTGAGGGATCTGATAGTTGGTCAAGAAGATGGATTGCTAAGGGTCAATCTCTACCATGGAATGAGGTTTTCTTTTAGAAAGTTTGTGTAAGACTGGGCATTCATTTTTACACCATCAGGCACACTGTATGGGACAGCTACTTCATTGCCTATCAATCCTGCCCAAAACATGACACTACCTCCACCTTGTTGGCGTCTTAATCACGATGGTAGAAATTGGCTCTCAGCAATCCATCTTCTTGACCAAACATCAAGTCCCTCAAGGGTTGCTTTTCATTCATCGGTGAACAATACAGTATTAAAATCTGGGTGTTAATGGTGACTGAATCGTAGGTTTACACGTCTTGCCAATTGTTTGGAGGATTCCACATCGAGATGTTCTTGGTACATTATGTATGCCAGCCTGCTCAAAAACCTCTTTACGTAAGGACAATGGATGCTTTGCAGTTTGCGCTTGATTACAGATATCTGCCGCCCTGTCACTTTTCTTATAGCTCCTTTATCACTTCGCTGCCTCAGTTTGGTACCCTCCGCTACAAACTTGTTTACAGTTCGATAAGCTCTGCCAAACTGCTTCGCAATTTCAATAGATTTTATATTTTCAGCGAGTAACTTGACTATTTTTCTTTTCTCAGTTAATGTTAAATCCTTCTTCTTACCCATTTTCACCATTTAGATCCGTAAATAGAATACTTGCTTAATAAGTCGGAACACAATATTTTACATATTTTTCAATAAAATGAGATAATTATTTTAATTATCAAAATATTTTATCGAAATGAATACCATCAATGCTGCTATATATAGTGATTATTTGCTACAAATTTCATTGAAATGGGGAAAAAATTTTGAAAACATTGGAGAAAATGTAATCTGCTTAATAAGTCCGAACGCAGTGTAATTACTCTCTCAACATTCAATAAATGTAATATTTGTACATTTCAATACAAACTAGGCCTAACTAACTGTTATTCACTAAGTAATTATTCCTTTATTTTTGCTAATTAAACAAAAAAAACACAAAGCTTATTACTCTCCTTTATTTTTATTTTTTACATTCATTGGGTGACCCATAAACAATCTAAATATTTAACCTAATTACATTATTATAGGGCCTACAGTCAACAGGCTAATATATATATGCAGAAAGGAGGGGTTAAGGGCGAATGCCCGCCAAAAAAAAATTTATATATATATAGTGGCCAAGTGACAGTAGGCCCTATAATAAATGTAATTAGATTAAACTGGAGTACTTAATGATTGCCTGAGGCTTGAAGTCACCAGTGATCTTTCGATCAAAATAAATAAGTGTCAATAATTAAGAGAGATTAATAAGAGTGAGTTTTCTTCGTTTAATAAAGCAAAACAATAAATGAGAAGTCACAATAAAAGGTTACAATTATTACGAATTGAATGAACAGTTAAATATGTTTGAATTGGTGTGTAGTGAATGTAATGTTACAGTGCTTGATTAACTGTGCAGTAAGGAAAAGTACACAAGTTGCTGATTGACGGTGATAACAAAAGGACAAATATATATATATATATAAATATATATATATAATATATATAGATATATATATATATAATATATATATATAATATATATATATATATATAAAATCCCCATGTCTAAGCACGGTGGCGTAGGGGAGAGAGGGAAGGAAATGAGGGGTCGCGCGTCTTAAGGTACCTAAGCTCTACCACAGGCGAAAACGTGTTTTTGATGGATATTACTATTTTCACCCTTCCTCTATCGCGTGGTTTGGGTTATAATGACCTTACGACACTAGAAGTATGGTTTGAAAACCTTATGAAGCGAACTACTTTTTTCACCTCTATCGCCAGCCAAAAGTTCACCCAAAGTTCGGCATAATAAGAAAATCAAAAAATTAAAAAATATATATATAAAATATAAAATATGAAAATCTATTCCAAAAACTTATCGACATTTTCATTAGCATACTTAGAACTCCAATTTAGCCAAAAATGAACGTTCTAGCTCAATTAATAACAGTGATACTATTGCCAGAATATTGCTGAACTTTGGAGGCGATTTCTAACGAATTTTAATTTTGGCGCTTAGGTACCTTAAGACGCGGGACGGGACCCCTCAAATCTAGTCTGGTCTAGCCTAATTTTAATTACACGTATAAGTGTACGTATAGGTGTACGTAAGGCGAAACAATATACGTAAATAAGACTAATAAAATTGAGACTTTGCCCTTCTATCGGTAAGCAACGTAAAACGAAATTCAAAATCATTATACAGGGTGTAACAAAAGTATATTGAATTCCATCCAATCCATATACCGGTGTGAGCGAGAGATTTGCTAAATAAATACTGTAGCATATTTATGAACTGTTATTAATTCTGAACTTCATTTGTTAATGAAATTGCAGATTTTCCTTTAGTAATTATGATTACATTTATAATAAAATCGAGCCTGACCTAACCTATACAGAAATAAATAAATATAAGGGGAAAGCTCGTAGCCGTATTTAAAATATTTATGGATGTCTCGTATCCATGACTCCAGATTCCTGGGATCTTGGGAGCATTGCTCCAGTAAATTTGACCATGAGAAAAAGTAAATTTGGGTTTGGGTTTTGTTCATCCGCGACGTTATGCAATTTCTTTTCGTATACATTCTTGTACAAACCAATTTTTTTAAATTACAAATTTAGTTATTTTAAGTTTAGTTGGTAATTCCATATTAACAATTATTTATATTTTTGTTAAGCTTCAATGTTTTGATAATTAAAATTTTATTAAAACGTATATTTTTTTAATATAAAATTATCAGGATTGGACTATGTTCCATTGATCTCGGCCAGGTTTGATAAATTGGCCAGATAATTACTTGTGCGGTTTTAAGTAATCCACCATGACTCTAGAATTGAAAAGTTTAGTTAAGTTTAAACTTACTTTTACTTACTTTAACTTACCTACTTTTACTTACTCTTCCTTACTTTTACTAAGTTTAAAGCACTTACTTTTACTTACTTTCATTGTACTATATTTACTTACTTTTACTCACTTTTACCATACTATATTTACTAACTTTTACTTTTTGTATTTTTTCAGGTAGTCAATAATCAATAATGGATCCTAATATTGATGAAGTTGGAGAGAAAAGTGAGGGTGTTAAAAGGGGTTACTTTTGTGGTCAATGCAAGAACAAATATTCAAAGAAGCAAAACTGGAGGAACATTTTAATTCCAAAAAAAATATTTGTTACAATACAAGAGGTCCCAGAGTTTGGGCCCACAGCTTAGATATTGCAGTAAAGAAATACCAGGATGAAGTGCAGCAAAGAGATACGGCAAAGCAGTCATTTAGTTTGTTCACAAAATGTGCTAGTGCTAGACCTCAGAAAAATGAACCAACTTCATCAATGCTAATCTAGAAAATGAAACTTTTTCACTAGATGTTTCACAGACTGAAGAAAGTGCTTCTCCTCCACCTAAGAAACAAAAGGTAAGTGAGGAATCTGCGCATCAGACTAACAAAACTGCTTTAGAGGAATTTGAAAATTCCCAAATCCAGAAGACATTGAATGCAATTTGCGCCTAACAAAAGAAACTCACCAAGCTGTTGTGGTTAATAAAGAGAAGAGTCAAATATGCCTTCAAGTTCAAGTGTTGCATCCAAATCTAATAAAGCAAAAAAGCAACAAATTTGACATTTCCATAGCCCATTTAAGCAAGTGTAATCAATACAAGAAATCCTGAACAATGATTTGATCAAATCTACATTCAAATTGGTGGAAAAGAAGGATCTAGGGCATGCTGATGATTCATTTTCAGTACCAAGTGATATAATGGAAAACATTGCAAATAGTGACACTAATATGCCTGATGTAGATATAGCTGTTGAGGATGAAGATGATCTACAGATCTACAGAAGCTAAGGCTAACAAAGACCCTAAGATCCACTCTAAGGTTAGCCCGAGAGAAAGGAAAGAGTAGCGGGTTAAGAGAAGAGAAGAGAATAAGGGGTTAAGTAAGAGCAACACCTATCACTCATGGGTTAACATTCATTCAGAAAAAGAGGAAAAGTGTCTCACCATCATCATCCGCCGGCCACTGCCGACAAGTCAGAAAAATAGTCGGAGAGAATAGGAGAGGGGTGAAAGATGAAAAGAAGTAAAATAAGAACGCTTACAAACCATGCAAACACAGTCTTAACTCACTGTCATACCATGCAAACTACAAACATGCAAGAAAAGAGTTAGAGACATGAAAAAAAAAAAAAAAAAAAAAGTAGGTAAGTTAAACAAAAAGTGGGTTAGTTTACGCTATGAGCTACATCTACATTCGTGTTAGTCTAATTTTTTTTTTTTTTTTTTTTAATTTTATTGCTGGCATCACACGCTGGCATGTCACAAGCTGGCATTCATCGTCAACAGACTCATCCTCGAGCACCACCACCAGAGCTTCCTGTTGCTAACTTTGTTGTTTTTTAATTAAACAACGTTAATACCTTTAAAATGTCTGTCAAGACGGTTCTTAAACATATTAACGCTGGTAGAATGAACGACTGACGCGGGAAGATTATTCCATTTATCAATTACTTTAAACGTAAAGAAGTTTTTAGCGATATTAGTAATAAAACGCCTGCCACGCAACTTAAATCCGTTATTGCGAGTATTACTATTATCAAAAGTGAACAATTTGTCAAAATTTACGTTATCGATGTTATTAACGATTTTGAAAACTTCAATAAGCTCCCCCCTTAATCTCCTAGTTTCGAGTGAATACAGGTCTAACTCATTAATCCTATCTTCATAAGGCTTATTGCGCAATGACGGAATAAGTTTCGTGGCACGACGCTGAACCCTTTCTAACCTATCAATATCCTCACGCAAGTACGGGCACCAAAACTGAACTGCATATTCTAAATGAGGCCTGACTAGGGACTTGTAAAGGGGCAATATAATATCCTTCGATTTAAATTCGAAATTACGCGCTATGAAACCTAACATCCTATTAGCTTTTGCGCAAGACTCCAGGCACTGGTTCCTAACCTTTAAATCCTTAGATACGCGTACGCCTAAATCTACTTCCTCGTCAACGCTCGCTAACTCCCTATCATCCATCGTATACGCGTAATTATTGTTGCGAGAACCTATATGCAAAACTTTACATTTGTCTACGTTAAATTGCATCTGCCACTTATCTGTCCACTCCATAATCCTATTTACATCGTCTTGAATCCTATTTCTATCGTCCTCGTTAACAACCTTACCGCCTATTTTAGTATCGTCCGCGAATTTTGACACGTTACTAGTCAATCCTACATCTATGTCGTTAATGTAAATTACGAATAGCAATGGGCCTAACACTGAACCCTGTGGGACACCGCTACCTACATCTAACCACCCTGATTCACTACCATTAACTACGACCCTCTGTCTCCTAGCACGAAGCCATTCTTCTAACCAGTTAGCTACCTGACCGCGTATACCGTGCGCTTTAACCTTCGCAATTAGTCTCCTATGCGGAACTGTATCGAACGCCTTTTTAAAATCTAAATAAATAACGTCAGCTGCTCTATGCCTATCGTATTCGCGCACTATTTCGTTATAAAATTCTAACAAATTAGTTAAACAAGACCTATGGCGTCGAAACCCATGCTGACTACTATTAATCAAATCTCTACTTTCTAAGTGATCGATAATACGATCCCTAACTACGGATTCCAAAAGTTTACCTACAATTGACGTTAAGCTAATGGGCCTATAATTGCTAGCTACCGCGCGGTCGCCTTTTTTAAAAATAGGCGTGACGTTAGCTAATTTAAAGTCTTCAGGAATAATCCCCGTTTCGAGTGACTGATTAAAGATCTTCGTTAAGGGGCCTACGATAACTTCTTTCAAATCTTTCAAATGTCTGGGATAAAAAGCGTCAGGGCCTGGAGCCTTGCTAACTTTTAGCCTATCGATATAATGCGCAATCTCAGCCTCGTAAACAGTTATTTCTTCCAAAATAGTCTCGCTACTAAATGGAACGATATCATCCACGTCGGGGACATTATTTACGTCTTCTACGGTAAAAACTGTCGCAAAAAAGTTATTGAAAATACCCGCCATCGCCTGAGCGTCAGAAGCCAAAGCGCCATTAACATCCACTAGAGGGCCTATCAAGAAGATATTGATGATGCTTCTGATGATAAAATGTTTACATTATATTGCATAGCTTGCACAGACCCCAAAGCATGTGCTTCAGACAAACATTCTAACATAAAAGGTTACTTCAATGTTAAAGATTTAACCTATGTATGCAAACAAGGAGAAAATCAAGAGAGATGGTTTAGAAATCTGAAAACCCACCTGAAGAGACATTTAATTAAACTTCAGCATCATCAAAGAGCTGCTGTTTATGAAGTGATGAAAACATCTTCTCGGAACACTACTAAACGCATAGAAGACTTATGTGGCAACATCTTATACTACATAATGAAAACAAACACTGCATGGGCTCTATATCCAGTACTTCTAGCTGTATTACATAGGTCAGGTTGTGAGGTTGGAAATTTGAATCATAGCACACATGCGTGCGAGACAATTTGTGAGCTATTAGATAATCAACTTAAAGAACAAACTGTAAAGTGGTTCTTAGAACAAACTTCAGTAACAATAACAGCTGACATTGGAACAATTTTGGGATTAAGCATGCTAGTTGTATTAGTTATGAGTGAAGAAGATAAGACTGTAAAACTTGCTGGGATAAATTTAGTACGCAGCAAATCAGGAGTTTATTTGGCCAATGAAATTTTTGATGTGTTGAAGTCTCCTAATCACTTGAAACTATCTGAAGAAGCAATTAAATCCAAGGTATCTGGAATGGTTGGAGATGGGGCTTTTTGTAAGGACAACGAGCCATTTAAAAACGAAATGAAAAAGTTGTTTGGAGAAAATTTCAAATTTCGATGGGACTTAATGCATCTTGTGAACAGAGCCCACGTTGATGCATTGAAGAAAATTTGTAAACTAAGTGAGCTTTTAGACTTTATTCAGAATCACTTCAAATCTGAGATCAGGCCTTGACTATACCAATATGGTTCTTGACAATATCATTGGTTTTAAGAGACCAAAACTCAAATCTGATACTCGCATGGTTAATTACGAATTTGATCAATTTGACAGATTTGTGGAAAATTGTGTTTTTTTGATCATCCACAAGAGAAAGAAATTAGTGCCAAGTTCTATGTATTGATTTCCTATGTAACAAAGATTATGTTGCAAGTAGCTCAAAAAACCACAGTTAGTGCAGAATTTGTAGAAAATATATTTTATAAAGAAGGAGGGAAAACTGTTATGTTAAGAGTGATGGAAACAATTTCCAAATTAGCTAATGGAGGAAATGCAAATGATGTAGTTTCTGAATTTAAGCACGATACCACAGGGCAGCAAAAGGAACTAACAGCTGAGGATTACATCCTAAATGAAGTTTACAAATACATCAAGAAACGTTCTGATTACTACCAGGTTGCTGAAGTTGCTAGACCATCCAGAACCAGATCTGAAAGTAGTTTTACAAAAGACTCAGTGAAATTGGCTGACAGAATATATAGAACAGCTGTGGAAAGGAATCACAGAGAGATTAAAGCATTTTGATAAAGATGGATCAACTGCCTGGAGTGAAGCACCAGCTGAAGGGACATTCTCCATTCTTGGTTACATTGTTGAACACAAAGGATCCATTAAGCCATCTCATTGACTAAGCTGTGCAGAATTGTGAAGGAGGGTCCAGCTCCAGGCACTAGATCTGCTGTAATGATCACACAGAAAGCCATTGATCAGTGGCCAAGCATACATGGCGGTAAATTCACAACAAATGCCTACATGCAAGGTCTAACATCGTCCACTGTTGCTGCTGCAATGAATAAATAAACTTAAGGTGAGTTATAAACTGTACATTATTGTATTATTATGTTTAGCTAAAACAATTTGTAATTGGTATGTGTCAATTCAAGAGTTTACTATCATTAACCTATCTAGTGGTGTAAGGGGAAAAAAAGTAAATTCAGAGCTGTGCTCCAGTAAATTTTTTCAAATCTGGAGTCATGCTCGTATCTTCGTCAGCGAAGTGAATCCCTACTTTTCATTCTGGTTTACAAATGTCCATCGTTAAATGAAGTGTGATATTTGAATGCTCTTGAACCGTCAGCTAAACGGAACAGGTATGCTTTTTGATCGAAAAGGACAGTCATAGAGAGAGAGGTTCGAGAGAGAGAGAGGTTCGAGAGAGAGAGAGAGGTTCGAGAGAGAGAGAGAGAGGTTCGAGAGAGAGAGAGAGAGGTTCGAGAGAGAGAGAGAGAGAGAGGTTCGAGAGAGAGAGAGAGAGAGAGAGAGAGAGAGAGAGAGAGAGAGGTTCGAGAGAGAGAGAGAGAGGTTCGAGAGAGAGAGAGAGAGAGGTTCGAGAGAGAGAGAGGTTCGAGAGAGAGAGAGGTTCGAGAGAGAGAGAGGTTCGAGAGAGAGAGAGGTTCGAGAGAGGTTCGAGAGAGAGAGAGAGAGAGAGAGAGAGAGAGAGAGAGAGAGAGAGAGAGAGGAGAGAGAGGAGAGAGAGAGAGAGAGAGAGAGGAGAGAGAGAGAGAGAGAGAGGTTCGAGAGAGAGAGAGGTTCGAGAGAGAGAGAGAGAGAGAGAGAGGTTCGAGAGAGAGAGAGAGAGAGAGAGAGAGAGAGGTTCGAGAGAGAGAGAGAGAGAGAGAGAGAGAGGTTCGAGAGAGAGAGAGAGAGGTTCGAGAGAGAGAGAGGTTCGAGAGAGAGAGAGGTTCGAGAGAGAGAGAGGTTCGAGAGAGAGAGAGGTTCGAGAGAGAGAGAGGTTCGAGAGAGAGAGAGGTTCGAGAGAGAGAGAGGTTCGAGAGAGAGAGGTTCGAGAGAGAGAGAGAGAGAGAGAGAGAGAGAGAGAGAGAGAGAGAGAGAGAGAGAGAGAGAGGTTCGAGAGAGAGAGGTTCGAGAGAGAGAGAGAGAGAGAGAGAGAGAGAGAGAGAGAGAGAGAGAGAGAGAGAGAGAGAGAGAGGTTCGAGAGAGAGAGAGAGAGAGAGAGAGAGAGAGAGAGAGAGGTTCGAGAGAGAGAGAGAGAGAGGTTCGAGAGAGAGAGAGAGAGAGAGAGAGAGAGAGAGAGAGAGAGGTTCGAGAGAGAGAGAGAGAGGGTTCGAGAGAGAGAGAGAGAGAGAAGAGAGAGAGAGAGAGAGAGGTTCGAGAGTTACAAGGAGTTTAAAGGAAAAGAAGTACCTCAAAAGGCCTTGCGGCCCATACCGAGGAGGTACCAATGGCAACGGGTGCCAGGGAAAATTTTGTCTTTCAAACTATGCTAGCAGTAGTAGAAAACTGGATAGAAAAGTAGAAGGCTCTCTCCCCACCCTCCGCTCCCTCCCTGCCAGAGGCAGGTACGGAAAAAGGTTGAAGAAAATACCTTGACCCTGGAAAAGTAGCCAAGGAATTTTACAGGAAAGTGGAGAATATATAAATAGCTCTATATTTAGCTTGCTCACAGAGAGACACCGAGCAAGCGAACTCCTGCAGAGTTTTCTGAGGTTTTAATCTTAAACTATGAGTGTGTTCTGTACTTTGTCTAGCCTATTTTTAACAGATTTACACTTTGACTGGAAACATCCTCTGAGGGAAGTTGGTTCCAGATATCAACTATTTTACAGGAAAAGAAATTTCCGCAGACTGAGGTCCTAATGTCTTTACACACTCAAATAGTGTGCAAGATTTCGTCTAACCTTTTCTTGAACTGATCCACAGAGAACTGTTCACAACTTCCGAAGTAACCTGTTCCATGTGTCACAGATCTTATACGTAACGTAATTCCCACACACACTATCCTAAACCGTTTCAAATCCAACTTCCAACCATTGTTGCGAGTTGGGTTATCATTTAAGAGAGAGAGAGAGAGAGAAGAGAGAGAGAGAGAGAGAGAGAGAGAGAGAGAGAGAGAGAGAGAGAGAGAGAGAGAGAGAGAGAGAGAGAGGAGAGAGAGAGAGAGAGAGAGAGAGAGAGAGAGAGAGAGAGAGAGAGGAGAGGAGAGAGAGAGAGAA